>QAPG01000310.1:0-26859 GCA_004366825.1 Colletotrichum spinosum
AAATATCTAATTCTTGATACTTTATTTAATATTATTCCTTAGAGATTTAAAAAAGCTTTTAACTATATAATTTTAATAAAATTATCCTAAAAGTTATAATTAATAGATAGCCTATAGATATTTAAAAAATAATTATCTAGTTATCCTATAAGTTATTATATTAAACTAAAAATTTTAAAGACTAAGTATTAATTAGATAATACTTTAATATTAAAACCTTACTATAAGATTTATTACTAAATACTTTAGAGTATTATAATAGTATAATTTTAAGAGTTTTAAAAACTATCTAGCTATATTAGAAATATCTATACCTATATAAGTATTATTTATATATTAACTATATTTAATTAATATATTAAGATTACTTACTAATACGAATAGGCTGAATCTTATTATATTTATATAGAGATTATAAATTAACTTATATTAATAATAGAGAACTTTTATATCAATAGTATAAAGTCTTATCTTAGGGGTAAGTAGGGCTTAGTAGGGATATTAAAATGATAGATATTATGGTTATAATAGATATTCAGATAGAATACCTATAGTTAGTAGTAATTAAATGTCTCGAGATATTTAAATTATATATTAATTACTATAAGGATGTAAAAGCATAAGGTTGTCACAAAAGGAGTTATTAGTTATTTATTATTAAAAAGATTAATATAGGGCGGGTATACTAACTACTATAGTTATAACAGCTTTAGCCCTAGATTAATTAGGAGCTAGCTATAGTAATTAGTAGGAGGGTAGGAAGGCTTAAGTCGTACTTTAGAGGGTAATATATCTACTAATAGTCGTAGTAGAAAGCGAGCTATCGGCGCCTTCTATTTATTATTTTTAGTATTAAATACATAGTATAGCCTTTTTATACTTTTATTTTATTATTTATGATAATAATGATTTTAACTTTAAGGTTATTATTAATATTATTTATATGAATAGCTATCTTATACTTTATATTATCAATATTGTCATAGTATTTAATACTATTGAATATTTATTGAATACTTTATGAAAAGTAATATAAGAAGCCCTTAAGGTATATTAAATTAATATATAATAAAGCCTTCCTAGTTTTATTACTATTAATATAGATATAATGTTTCAATCTAAAGACTTCAAATTAGAAGTAAGAATAATAAGATTAATAGTCTATATTATTATAATTAAGATATATAATATTATTCGTAAGATTGAGTACTATTATATATTCTTCTATTATATATATAGGATTTATTATAATAAAGTACTCATTACAATTCAAAAGGTATTTCTTTAAGTAGTATATAACGTAATTAATAATATTTAATAGACTAAATAGCTTTATACTTACTCTATTTTCTTTCAAGATATACTCGTACCTTATAGAGGATTTAGCTTGTTCTCTAGATATTATTACTTAGATTTATATTATATATGAAGTTATAGAAGAAATCTATTGTAAATATATTAAGTATATTATTAATATTATTTTGGTAATATATAATAGTTTTAATATCTCTTAAGTTAAAGCCTTTTTATTTTAATCTTTTATATGTATATACTAAGAGAGAAATAACTAGTAAGATTTATATTATTTCCTTATTATATATAGTAAAATATATATTCTCAAATTTCCTTATAATCCTTAAGAGGTTTAATTTATAATCATAAAACTATACTTTAAGAATAATTAAGAAGTCTTATTAAATTATACTTATAAAGTATTAGTATCTAAAAGTATTAATAAGGAATCTATATGTATCTATATTACTAATATAAAAGATTTAATATGATATAGAGATATATATTCTTATAGTAAAACGTTAGTTTTATCTATAGTTATTCCTATAGAGCTTTAGAATACTTAGTAAATATTATAAGTTGTTATTATTATAGATAATAGTAATACTATTACTGTTAGTAATAATAATCTTCTTCCTATTTCAATAGTTAATAATATATTATTGAAATTTTGAATCCTTTAGTTCTAACTAATCCTAAATCTTATATTTAACAACAATAATTTACCTTTTTAAAACTTTAGCTAAACGTTTTACTTTATAATATATCTTATAGCTAAAGAATAATAAGATATAATATTAATAATTAATTTTTATAAAAAGAGTGTTATTATAATATTTCAATTACTATTTAAAGAGTTAACTAAAAAGAAGGTTAAAAGTATTATCACTAATACTATTATAGAGATTGTTTAATAGAATCTTATTTTCATAAATATTATAAGTATTGTAAGTCTTAAATTATCAATAAAATTAAAAACAAGGATATTAATAAAGTCTGTAAGAAGTTAAGATTTGTGATTTAAGGCTTTAAGGATAATAGTAAATTTAAAATACTAATATAATTATTAATAATTCCATACAATAGTTAGTAATTAATCTCAGCTGTAATTTGAGCTTTCTTTTAGTATAAGAATATAGTAATATAGTTCTATAGTATTATATAAATCTATACTTAATTTAAGATAGACCTTATAAGGTATATTATAATTAAATTACTCTTATATGTTCAAGATTAATATTCCTTAGGCTTTATTATCATAATTATTGAATTGCTATGTAATCCTACTAAAGCTTACATTAATTAGTAGGTAATTTATTCTAAGTATTATAAAGAACAATTATAAATAGAAATATCAATATGTAATATATACTTCTTTATTTCATATTTTGAAAATAATATTTGTTGCTTTATAGATATATAAACTAATAATAGCTTTAGCCTTTTAGATCTTACCCTCTTATATTATAAAGATAAGGAGTTGTGAAAAGTCGTATTTGAAATTAAATTTAAAATAGCTCTCTTAAAGGTAGTATTACTCGTTTTTAATAGAAGTATTTTATTATCTAACAGTAATACTTTCTACTTATATTAAAAGTATTGAGAGTAAAAGCTAATTCTTATTCATATAGATATAATACTTTAAGTATTTAAAAAGGTATATATCAAATAATATATATATAGGGTATATCTTATTTTAATATATTAATCCAAAGTGCTATTGAATTTCTCCCATATAGTATAAGAGTAAAAGCCCTTAAGTAATAATACTACGATATTTAATTAATACCTTAAGTAATAAATTGAGTATTTTAACTATAATTCTACCTCCATACTACCTGACCTGTCTAAGGTATGCCTTTATGTTTTTATTAATAGCTTATTTACTAATCATACTAATTGTTTATTTTAGTTAAGATTTATAATAATTCTAGGCTAAAGGATTACTACTAGTAATATCTAATTTAACTTCTATAGTAATCTTATATAAACTTCTTGGATTAAGAATAAAAGAATTATTAGGACTATACTTACTTTAGAGATTTATATTATAATAATTCGTATAGATTTTATTTATACTATACTTATATTATTTAAAAAGGCTTTTAGATATTAAGAGCTCTTTTGAATTCTATATTAATCCCCTTAACTATTATATATATTAGCTTATACTTATTCTATAAATACTTTATAAAACTTAGCATTATTAAGGAAAAGTACTTTATAATTGATATTATAGTATTCAAGGAGTCATATCAATACTACAAGTTCTATAAAATATAGTAGATTAATAGAGATAATAATATTACTAATATTCTTATAAGACTACATCAAATTATACCTTTAAGAGATTTATGAATTCAAACTACATAATTTGTAAATAGAGGGATGGGTAATTTAAATAGAATAGATAAATAAATATCTAACTATTATTAAAGTAAGAAGGTATGGATTGCAAAAGTATTATTTTTTATGTAAATAGATAGGTATTAGGATATATGGTAAAAAGAAAGGTTACTAGTATTAGTTATATTATACTATAAGATATATAGTAATTATATATATTACTATATATATAGTAATATGCCTTTTACGCTCTACTAGTAATAAATACTAAGTACCTAGTATTAGCTATAGTTAAATATGTAGCAATTAGCAAGTCATTGCTATACTATAGATTTAGAGCTTTATATAGCACTATATATTATATAATATAATGATATTAATGATAAATAATTAGAATACTACTTTACATTTATATAGTAAGACTACATATAGCATACATTACCCTATAGAAAAACTAATATTAACTTTTAAGATAAATAAGATTTAATAAACTATAGTATCACTACTATATAGCTTATATACTGAATAATATAATTATTATTGTATTTTACCCAATTCTCTATAAGCTAATCTTATAAAAGTTACTTATTCGTTATTTACAAATTCTACTTTACGAAATTAATGTCTATATAATATATTTTACATACTTCAATATAAAGACTAGTCCTTACTAAACATCTATATTAAATAGTTAGTAGTTTATAAGGTTTTAAGTGTTCTTATAAAGACTTCGAAACCTTATATCTTTACTTTTTTATATTGTTTTAAGATTAAACTCTAAAGATATCTCTATAACTAGGATTCTAATAATTAAATACTTAAGACTATAGTTTTAATAGCTAAATACGTCTTAGAGATATTATAATTTCATAGAGAGGCTTCTAGTAGTATTAAAAAGAGGGCTATGAATCCTTTTGAAAGATTACTAATTATAGTGTTACTAAGAGCTTAATGCCCTATTGCTATAAATAAGCTAAGACTTTAGAAAGAATCTTAAAATAGTTAAGATTTAAAGTGTTATACAAAACATATAGCAAGTTAGGCTACATTATAGTTACTTATTACTGCAATAAATACTATATAAAATACAGTCAGAAAGTCTCCTGAGTAAGATTCTGCTACCCTAGGCATACTACCGCCAAATGTAAATTAAGAAATAATTTATATAATCTCTAGGTAGAAGGCTTTGCTACCTTTTGATATCATTCAAGGCATAGTAAGAAGCAACTTAGCCTAAAGGCTACTACTGTAATTAACTTAGAGATGGATAAGCTAATATTTCTTTTTGAAAGTATTACTGTAGATATACTAGAAGTATCTTGAAAAGACTTTAATTAAATGTTAATACTATATATAATTAATATTATTATCTATATTAATATCTTACTATTAGAAAGATCTTATGAATCCTCTAGGATAATAACATAAAGTGAGACATATCAATTTCTACCTAGAGATTTATTATACTTATCCTAATTTACAACTAAATACTTTATAGTCTAACTAGCTATAAAACTAAGTTAAACACTTAAGTTCTTATTTAAAGACCTTTTTCTATATATACTATTATCTACTACTATTATTTCGGCTATTAATGTATTTTTCAACTATTATTCAATTAATTAAACTACTCAATACTTAGTAACTGGCTAGCGAAGCTATTTTCAAAAAGTAGCTATATAATATTGATAAGCCTTAAGGCCTATGGCTTAAAACGGGGAGAAGAGTGAGAAAGATATATACTCTATAGTCTATATAGAAAGCTAGAAAGAGTAGAATCTATTAAAATTCTAGCTATTTAGCTATTACTTATATTTATACTAATAACCTAGTTAGAGCAGATAAAGGCTTAAGTAATCTTTATTACTCTAATAATTCTATATTATCTATTTATTATAAAAGATTAATTATTAGAGTTCAAACTATACTACTTTTACTATTTATAATCTAAATTGATTTAGCTATATTACTAGAATATCTCGTAAATAGACTACGTATTAGCCTAAGTATTATAAAGCTGAAAGCTCTATATAATATAAGGTTTACCTTTCTGAAAGTAAACTCCATTTAGATATTAATACTTTGAAGTTCTCTACTTCTTATAAAACCTAAACTTCCTATTATTATTACTATTCATATTAATATTAGTACTATTTTTAGATATTAGTCTAAGTAACTTATCTCTTAAGAATTAAGGGTCATTAAATCTCTTTAATCTATTACTAGCTACTTATTACTAATCTAATAGATTATAAGCTTAGATATATATTAACTTGTTAATTGCCATTATATTTCTACTTCTATTTATTATCAATATTAATATCTATACCTTCATTAATATTCATTTGGGCTATACTAGAGACTATATTTATCAACTCTTAATTCCTCTTCACTTATCCATCTATATAAAGCTTCTCTTAAGTATTTCTACAAGATGCTGTAGCTTATTCATTCTATATTTACATTAACTAATTAATTAATTCCTTTTATTAAGAAGTTGATTTAATACTATATAGATCTATAGAGAATATACCTTTTTGGAATAAAGGGTATACTATAAGGTTAGTAAGAGAATAAGTTAAATAATAGAGATTAAAACTCCCTCATCTCTTAAATATATTAAAACTCTTTATAAACTATATTAGAGTTCTAGCTATTTAGCTATCAACCCATTTATTCTCATAACCTATTTTAAATCAATAAGGGCTTAAGTATTCTCTATTACTCTCATAACCCTATACCTTCTTTGTATTATAGAAAATCAATTATTAGAGTTAAAACTATACTACCTTAATTATTTATACTCTATATTAGTCAAACTATAATATTATAATATTTAGCAATTAGACTACTTAGTAGCCCGAGCGCATTAGAGCTGAAAGCTAAAAGCTCTATATAAAATAAAGTTAATTTCTAAAAATAAGCTCTACTTATATATTAATGCTACGAAGTTCCCTACTTCCTAAAGAGCTTAAACTTTCTATTATCATCACTATTTATATTAATATCAGTACTACCTTTAAATACTACTTTAAATAACCTCTTCTTTTATAATTACAAATTATTAATTCCTCTTGATTGTTTACTAATTACCTATTACTAATTTAATAAGTTATAAGTTTGGGTTTAGATTAACTTCTCTCTTTATATCATATACTGATCTATACCTATCATTAATATCAATATCTATATTCTTATGAATATTTATTTAAATTATACTAGTAACTATCCTAACTAAGCTTCAGCTTCTTTTTATCTGTTTATTAATATAAAACTTCTCCTAACTATTTCTATTAAGTTCTATAGCTTATCTCTTTTATATTTACTTTAAATAACTAATTAACTGTTCTTATTAAAAGGTTAGTTTAATATTAGATAAATCTATAAAACGACTATACTAATGAGAATATCAGGTTTACTACTAAACTAATAAAAGAGACAATTCAATAGTAGAAACTGAAAATCTCCTATACTTCGAATCTTCTAAGACTTTTTATAAACTAATTCTGAAGTCTATTAAAACTTTCTATAGACTAACTCTTAGGTTTACTGAAACCTTCTAGAAACTAACTCTTAGATCTATTAAGGCTCTTGATAAACCAGCTTTTAAATCTATTAAGATCTTTATAAATTAGAATCCTAAGTTTACTAGTACTTTATAGATTAGAACTTTGAATTATTTCTTACCTTTGTAAAAAAGTATTTCTTATATAGCTTTATTAAAGCTAATAGTTACTAATAGGCAATTTACTCCAAATATTATAAGGAATAATTATAGATAGAAATATTCTTACATAACTTAGATCTCTTCTTCTTATATTTTAAAACAATACTTTTAGTTTTATAAGCATATAAACTAATACTACCTTGAGCTTTTCAAGAATTACTTTTTCATACTATAAAAAAAGGAATTCTAAAGATTCTTATTTAAAATTTAATTCAAAATAATGCCTTTAAAAGTAGTATTATTAATTTTTAATAGAAATATCTTATTATTTAATAGTAATACTTTCTATCTATATTATAAGTACTAAGAGTACAAGCTAGTTCTTATTAAGATATATATAATATCTAAGGTATTTGAGAAGGTATATATTAAGTAATATATATATATAAAGTATATTTTACTTCACTATACTAATGAGAAGTATTTTCTAGTTTCCCTTATATCATATAAGAATAATACTCTTTAAATCATAATACTACTATACTTAAGAAATATCCTAAGTAGTAAATTAGATATTTTAACTATAGTTTTGATTTTATACTATTTAACTTCTTTAAAATATACTTTGATATTTCTGTTAATAAATGATTTAGTAATAATACTAATTTCTTATTTTAACTAGAATCTATAGCAATTCCAAGCTAAGAGGTTACTATTAATAATAGCCAATTTAACTTCTATAGTCATTTTATAAACCATCTTTCTATTAAGAATAAAACGATTATTAGAAGTATACTTACTTTAGAGATTGAAATTATAGTAATTAATGAAGACTTTCTTTATATTATAATTATATTATTTAAGAAGAGTTTCTAATAGTACAAACCATTTTCAATTCTATTTATTACATATATCAACTTATCTTCATTTTATAAATACTTTATTCAACTTAGTATTACTAAAGGAAAATACCTTATGACTAATACTACAATATTAAAATAGTTATATAGGTACTATAAGCTCTATAAAGCATAGTAAATTAATAGAAATAATAATATTACTAATATTCTCATAAAAGGTATATGAAATTATACTTTTGGAGATTTACTTATTTGAATTATATAATTATTTGAATAGAGGGATAGTAATTGAAATAGAATAGATAAATAGATATTTAAGTATTATTAAAATAAAGAAGGTATAAATCACTAAAAGTATTATTCTTTATATAAATAGATAGGTATTAAAGTATATAGTAAAAAGAAAGGTTATTAGCCTTGGTTATACTATAATATAAAATATATAATAACTATATATATTACTATATATATAATAGTATACTTTCTATACCTTACTAGTAATAAGTAGTACATATCCAATACTAGTTATACCCTGATACATAGTAATAAATAAGTAATTATCATATTATAAGCCTAAAGCTTTATATAGTATTATATATTACATAATATAATAATAATAATAAAAAACTAGAATACTACTTCATATTTATATAGTAAGATTATATATAGCGTGTATTACCTTCTGGATAAATTAATACTTTTAAATACTTCAAAGAATCTTTCTTTTTATATATCTATCAAAATTAAATAGTTTAATCTAATCTTCAAAAATACGTACCTTGTTACTATTCTTATAGAAACAAGATATTATATCAGAAGTATTTTAGCATTATAGAAGGTTAATCCTATTCAATAAGCTATATGAAATGCTAAAGATTCGATTTCTCGAACTATTTCAACTTTTCTTCATTCCTTAGGTGTTTATCTCTTACTTTCTATGAGATATTGATCTAAGATTCTTTCAAATTTTTCCTAATGATTTTCAAAATGTTTCAGTTGGTTAAAAATAAATTATACTGAGGGCTATTAAGTTTTATTTCAATCTTTACTTCAATCTTCAAATAATCCTAGATAGAAGGAAAAGTAAGTTGAATTTCTTCAACTTTCAACAAGAGCAGAATATTAAAAGTTTAAGTTTCTAATACTTTAATGTTAATCTTAAGGTCATCCTTTTACTTCATAGAATAATTAAGAATATTTATACCTAATCTAATATATAAATTAGGTCTCTATTTCTAAAGGTTAAGTAGTTTTACTTTCTATACTCGAACTTTACTTTTTAATAAATATCTTCTTAATAAATATTTTTAGAAATACTTTTTAGCAACGTCCTATTTGAAATAAACAAAAGTAAGTATCATTCAAAAGATTTCTATTTCTATTTTAATACTAGGTAGAAACTATAAAGTCTAAATAATACTTTTAGAAGCTTTATTTATACGTAAGGACATTATTATCCATACAATAAAGCTATTACTTCTGAAGACGAAAACGAAAGTAAGAAAGCTCTAAGTAATATATAATAATATTTCAAACATAGCTCTCTTGAGGTAGTTTAAAATAGTAATAATACTATTAAAGTATTTAGATACTTAAGAGACTTCGGTAAGCTACTGATGTTTACTATAAATCTATAAGTCCTTCCAGGGTTCTATAATACTATTTTAGAAAGCCTTATTAGAACAGAAGAATTTGCAAAAGTAATAAAGAAGTTGATGAATAATTATATTTATAAGGCTTTACCATCCTCTAGAAGAATAGATATCATATATATTTCAAATAGCTTAGATTCTAAATATATATATTTTATTGCTTCTATCACTTAAAGACTAAAGGCTAATAAAAGGCTTATTTTTTAGATCTTTCATTTTGTATTCTATTATATAAATCTAGAAGAATCAATATTATTCTAGTTGATTATACTAAAGGAACTCAATAAGAAAGAGCTTTGAAATTACTAAGAGGCTATGAAGAGAATAAATAAGAATAGTTTATAAAGTATAAAAGAAATAGTTATATTGAAGAGAAATGCATATATTCCTAGTTTCATATATTATACAATCCTTCATGATTAGAACTCTATATGAGAGGTCCATTAAGATTCACTTCTAATTTCTATAATTAAAATACTCAATTCATTGGATTAAGCTTGAATAAACCTATTTTAAATATAATAATTAGAAGATTACTTATAGATATTGATTAGCTAATTGTCTAGTTACTATATTAGCTATTATATTTAGTTGATATCATTAAAGTCTAAGCGTGAAGTAAATAGGTTTCTAGGATTAATATATTCTTATAATACTAGTTATTCTATATTATGAATTATTATAATAATATAATAATATAAACTTCAAAAGTATTTAATCTAACTAGAACTATCTATATATTTAGTTGTATTGAAGGTTTCTGATCTATTTAAAGTCATATACGTCTTAGAAACCTTTTAAAAGAAGCTATACTTAGTAGTTAGCTTACTTTATAAATCCTATAGATAATACTAGGGCTGAGGAATTATTTAAATAGAGGAAACCTTAAGTAGTAATAATATAGTTAGTTGATATAATTACTAGTAAATAGGAAAGATATAAGTCTCTCTATTATAATTACTTCTTAAAAGGGTTATAGTAAGGTAATATTAATATCAGCTAGCTAGTAATACTTATTACTAGTTATTAATAGTTTCTAGCTATTAGTAGCTAATAGTAAGAACTACTAACTAGTACTAATTATTATATTTAGTTTATATAATTAGAAAGTATATAGCTATTAGTTATAAGTACTTACTATCGGATTCAAACCTACTACTCTTATTATAAAATAGTAAAAGCCAGCTACGTATTAAGCCACTATGTCAAGTAGGAGAACTATATATATATATATATATATAAATATTGATCGTATTTTAGTAGTAGTCTATATGTTAGAACTAGTTTTAGTAACATAAAAGAATAGTTAAAAGCTTAACGAGGGAGGTATAAATAGTAAAAGATAGGTCTTTATAAGTTTTAGGACTTTAATTTAATAGGCTAACTAATAGTAATTATAAAAAAGCTTTTATAATGCAGCTTTAAGCTACTATATTATATAATAAATATTAATAAAATTATCTCATCCCACTTATTCTATTTCTCTATATAAACTATAAAGTATATATCATTATAACTATTACTCATTTTATAAGCTTTAGTCCCTAAGGCTTATAAATACTATATAAGTACGTTTTGAAAATAGCGTTACTAGCTATTTACTAAGTTCTTTATAGAATAGACACATACTTCTTATACATATCTGAAAGGACAAGGTTTACGTAATATATATATGATTATCCAAAGTTTTTAGTATTATATTAAATTAATAAATTTCTTTATAGGTTTATTATTCTATTAGATCTTTTGATTATTACTAAAATCTTGTTATATTAACTAGATATCTCTAGGTATACCTAAGATATCTAACTTTCTCTTATATAAAATAAAGCTTCTTATAAATCATCTTAATACAAATTAAATATACAATGTTTCTTGTAATTGATTAAATTACTAAAGTATTGATAGATATTTACTAGCTAGTTATTTATCTTCTAAAATATCTTTACTATACTATTATGATCTAGTTCTCAGCTTAAAGTAATTGGAGGATTATTTCTATAAGTTCTTAATAGTTAAGTATTTATATTCAATATTTATAAAGTAATTTAGTTTCTAAAAGAATATATAGAACTTATTAAAGTAATACGTAATTATAATGTTTAGTCACTTTTGCTCTATATTCAGAGTAGTACTTAAGCTCTTTACCTTATATATAGATTTAGCTATACATTATACCCAATGATAGTATTTATATTAATATTAGTTTATACTTAGTTAGAAGAATAATGAAATTACTTATTATTATAGATAGTTATACTCCTAATTCTAATATTTACCCCTATAGTAATAGAAAGCCTTATAATAATAATTAGAGAGAACTTTATTTAAATTGAAACTTAATATATATAGCTAAAAGTAACTATTACGATTATAGAGTTAAGAATGTTTCTAAACCTTTTGGAGATAAAGTAAAATAGAATACTAAAGGTGAGGTATTTTATAATCTAATAATTTTATATATCCTTTATAATAAACTTGAAATCTTCTTAAAATCTATAGAACTATTTATAAAAAGAACATCATAGAATAGGTATAAAGATATCTAATGATAATTATTATAATTAAAACTATTACTTTATTAGAATAAATATTAATAAAGTTAGTTGAAGTATTATGATTAATAAATATTTATAAATATTTAAAAGAGTATTATTTAGTCAACTTCTAATTCATTATATTAAATGAATAATATTGCGAATGCAATAGATATTAGATAATATCTAGATATCAATATATTACTATAATACAAATTACGAAATATTTTAAAGTATTATGATAATATAATTATGCAAGTTTTAAAAGTTTCTTAGTTATATAAAGAGTATTTCTATCTATATAAATATCAGTTATATAATAGACTATACTCAACTTATCAAGATTATTTATCAATAAGAATAGGTTGCATCTTGCTATATTTGTAGAGAAATTATAAGTTAACTTATATTAATAGTAGAGAATGTTTATATTAATAGTATAAAGTGTTATCTGAAGGGTAAGTAGGACTTAGTCTAGAGGACATTAAGGCTATAGAGATTAAAATTATAATAGATAGCTAAATAGAATACTTCCAATTAGTAATCATTAAATATCTTAAGATATTTAAATTATATATAACTATAAGGATATAAAGATATTAAAGCATAAGCTTATAATAAAAAGAGTTATTAATTATTTATTATTAAAAATATTAATACAAGATAGATATTTCAACTATAGCTATAAGTAGTTTAGCTTTAGACTAACTAAACACTAGCTATAGTTATTAGTAAGGGGGGTAAGAAGGCTAAAGCTATACTTTAGGAGGTAATATATCTATTAATAGCCATAGTAGAAAGCATGCTATTAGCCTCTTCTAAGTAATTATAATATAGTTTAATTGACTTGATATTTTATATCATATGTAATCTTCAAAATATAACTTCCTTAGTAAAAAGCTTTTTAAAAGATTAGCTTTTATTCAAGATTTAAAGACTAATTCTTTACAAGTAGTATTTTCAATACTATTATAACTTGTTAGATGTATTCTAATATCTAAAGAATGTCTATTTGTATTCTTTTAATGGAAGTAATAAGAAGTTTTATAATATTTCTATATAAATAGATCATATAAAAATTATTTTATATAATGAAGAAAGAATATAGTATATAGTTTAAATATAGGCTGTTAAAAAGTATAGTTCTTTTGAACTACAATAAAGTATTTAAATATATATAGATAGATAGGTTAGAGTTTATATAAGTTAGTATAGTAACCTAATAGACTTAGTATTATACTTATTCTCATATACTCCTAGTAATAGAGCTACTAGAGATAAAGCTTTGTTTTATAAACTGTGTTTTAATGGTATATTATTATAGTTAAATATAAGTATTGGTTTAGCTGGAGGGTAATATTTACTATATATAATCCAATTATATAAGTCTAAAGTAGTATTTTGGTAATGCGCTATTGTTATTATTACATTATATAATATATCGCTTTATATAGAAATAGGGCTTATATAGCTAGTAGAGCTATATAGTATATATAGGCTATATAAGCTAACTATTTACCTAATAGTACTCTAGTATAGTATCCTTATAATAGATAAGCTAATACTAGTAATCCTTTATTTCTATTATAGTAATATTATCTAATTATAAAAAGCCTAAATAGCTAGCTATAAAGTACTATTTTTCAATAGCCTTCTTTTACTAGTAAACCTATTACTTATCTACTTATCTATATAATTATACCAGTCATATTAATTAATAGTATCTTGCTAAGTAAATATTAGAGATTGAAGGAGTGTAGAGTTCTCTTTAAACTTAAGGCTATATAGCTATATAGCTATCAAACTAACTAACTATTAAAACTATATAGCTATATAGCTATAGTAGTATTACTTTAAGAAAGTAGTAATATGAAATATTTTTAGTAGTCTGTAGAGTTATCGTTAGAAGCTATAAAAGAAAGCCTTTATTATAAATTTTATTTCGAGAAATTAGAATAGCTATAGCCTTGATAGAGCCTTAAGAACTATAAAGAAAAGTAGTTATGATATAGTATTACTATAAGACGTTAATCTTACTACATAGCTATTAGTTTATAACTAGTCAATATTGTAATTAATTGATTATATAAATAGTATGTAACTAGTTATTTCTTTTTGTAATATCTATATCTAGGTTATAATATATATATATATATATATATACTACATATTATAAGGATAAATCTACATAATAATCTTTTTATTCTTATTAGTTTAAATAATTAAGTTAACTACTTAGTTATTTATTACTATAGTTTTAACTACTTTAGTATTATATTCAACTTAATATTGATAATATTCCTTTTTATAACTAAAGTATATAAAATACTAAAATTAATATAAAATATAAAAGTAGTATAAAATGTTAAAATAGTATAAAATATAAGATTAATAAAAATTACTTCTAGTTAGATAAGTCTTTTCAATTATACTCAAAACTATAAAAATATTACTAATAGTATTTCTCTAAAAAGATGTGTTTTTAGTTAATATTATTTTAAGTACTTTAGGCTCTTATTATAGTATATTTATCTTTCTTTTTATTACCTTTTCCTGATTAATTTATATACCTTCTTTCTACTTTTATCTCTTCTTCTTATTACTATTAATACCTCTAATAACCTATCCCTCTATCTATATTATTACTTTATTTATTGTTATAAATCCTTTAAAGGTTTAACTATTAGATCTCTTAGTTATACTATCTGCAAAACTATTTCTATTATTAATCTAATAGATCTTAAGGATTTCTTTTTATTTATATAATTATTAAAATAGTATAATACTAATTATAAAGTACTTCTTTTTAATAATATTTAGTTTAATAAGATATTCATAGAAAGAACAGGAATTAGTCTAGATTACTATTAGTGTTACTAATATCCTTAGATATTTAATTATTTACTTAAATGTAGTAAGAATTATATATTTTATATTAATTATTATCATTATATTATAGATGTTAGAGGTTAGTATATTTTATATAATTCCTTTTGACTTAATAGACAAAATGTAAATAATATTATTTTTAAATTTAAAAGTATTGATATTTTTATTCTTTCTTTCTATCCTTAGAATAATAATAAGTCCTAATTAAAATATTATATTTTTATTATTAGTCAAAGATCTATTAATAAAAATATAGAGTTTTATCTTTTTAATATTCATAGAAATATAGATTAAACTTTATCTTAAGTTATTTATCTATCATATAAAGTATTTATTAAGTTTCTTAATATCTTCTTCTATTATATCTTATTATTAAGTTATAATAGAGAAATTAGAATATACTTCTAATTAGTATATAGAAATTATAGAGTTTTACATATTTAGTCCCCTACCTAATCGGTAGCTTTATATAACGCCTAGTAAATAATCTCTATAATAACAAAATACCTAGTTATATACTATAGCCTATATATATCTCTATAGGTAAATATAGTTAAAAAGACCTAGTAATATCACTATTAGTTTAAACCTAGCTCTAATTTAGAAATATATAGAAGCTAATAAGTAATAGAATAATAACTAGATATATAAACTTACTAATATAAGCCTTATAATAGTTAGTAGTAGCTTTAAAGTATTAAACTTACTATAGTAGTACTTATAATATTAACTTATACCGGCTAGGTACCTATTAAGTAATAATACTACTAGCGTATTTTGATAATACTAGCTATAGATATAAAGGAAAGCGACGGAAGACTAGCTAACTATCTTATAATAGGATTCTTACTTATAACAATACTACTAATAATAACAATAATAAGAATACCCCTAGCTATTATTACTATACTTAACCCTTATAATTTTGATATAAATATTAACTTTATAAAAGTCGTTAATAGCTATAAGAACTAGAATTACTTTTATAAAAGCCTAAAGAGGTTAGTTTTATATAAAAGTAACTTTACTACCCTCCCTAGCTTTTTTAAAATAATAAGAGCTATATTTAGCCTTAATATATTATTAGAAGATAAAGCTGTCGGTAGAGCTAAAGAAGAATAAAATTACAGTAATAAAGAAGAATCTAATACTTAAAAATAAGGTATTTAAAGATAATTCTGAATATTTTTAATATATCTTAGAGGTAGCCTGTTGGGTATTTAAAAAGGTATATATATTGAAGTCTATTATAGAAGTCGTCGTCAGCTAATAGTAGGGAAGGTATAATATAAGGTTAAATATGTCGCGTGACATGTAAAGATTTGAAGTAACTATAGCTATAGCTATTAGTATAAGGTAGGTTAGGGCATAAGTCCCAGCTGGAAGTTAAATGTTTTCTATATGAAGCTAAAGAATTATATATAGAAATTATATATATTATTTATACTTATTATTTAATATATACTAATTCTATTTGACTAGAAGTATAGTTAATAAGTCTAAGTTTCTTATTTCAGCTTTTTTAAGTAAAGGTTATATTACTATTATATTTAAGAGTTATTATATTTCTATTAAGAATTAGAAGTTTATTATTCATAAGTATTAACTTCAACTTTATTATATATCCTACTTATTATAATTCTTCTTCTTTGTTATTATTAAATTTAAATAAGTAGAAACTAAACGTATTATCTCTTTATGGATTTATAATATTACGATATAAGTTATTTATTCTAGAGATTATAAAATATAAGTTATATAATAAGATTTCTATCTTTAGTTTCTCTTTATAGTAATTTGAATATTTTATATATTAATATATATCTAATTCTATAAAGCTATATAATAATTAGATATTAATAATAATACTTTATAAATATACTTATTATAAATTANATCTTTAGTTTCTCTTTATAGTAATTTGAATATTTTATATATTAATATATATCTAATTCTATAAAGCTATATAATAATTAGATATTAATAATAATACTTTATAAATATACTTATTATAAATTAATAGGTAGTTTTATTAAGATAAAGTAGTTTAATAAGATTTCTACTTATATATGTATTTAGGTGATATTATAGAAGTAGATTTCTCTAAGAAGATTAGAATATAATATTACTCATAGTATTAATATAAAGGAATACCTAATTTACTATATTATTAGTAACTATATAAAAGTATTAGTCTTCCCCTAATTATTAAACCTTTTAATAACTAACTATAACTTCTTATATAGCATATAATTAGTATTTGTAATCTTATTGATAAATCTCAAGCTAAAGATCTTTATTTATTAATATTTAAAGATATTGAAATACTTAAAGTATAGTATTCATTTTACTAATACAACCTCTTATTTTTTAATATATAACTCTTTAAAAAGTTGATTTAGTATTATAATAAGGTTATATTAATAGATATTAATAGTTTTAACTAGTACTTCTACTTCTTTTACTATAAAGTAGACTTTATAGTATATAGTATAAGAAAAGCTAGCTTTTATAATAAAGATATTATTCTTATATAGTTATTTTTATTACTTTAGGTTTTGTTTAGATATTATTATTTTAATTATTCTCTTTTAAATAAAGTTTCTCTTTTAACAACTTTATAATAAAAACTCTTATTATTATTCTTTTTAACTTAAAACTAGTAATATAATTTGATTATTATTATTCAGAAAGTATTAAACGTACTTTCTATTTCTATAATACATATCTTACTACTAATCAAAATAAACCTAAAAGGTTTAATTTAGCTTTAGTATTTTTAGTAGATATATATATCTAATTATAATAAGAATTAGTAGATAGACATTATAAAGGAGCTATTATATATATTTGATATATCTAAAACTTCATACTATATATAGATCTTATAATTATTCTTATTATTCTATAGATAACTACTATATATCTTATTATATCTAGAGATAGTAATAAACTTTTATCAAAATATAAGTATACTTTAAAGATAAGTAAGGTTATCGTAAAGCTATTAAGACCTCTAATATTATTAACTATTTTAATTCTATTTTAAAATACTCCCTTTTCTAGTATTTCTAATATCTTATTATATAACTTTGTAAGCTTTCTATAAAGAGGTATAATATTTTTTAAACTTACTAATATTATTATAAGTTTTAATTAATATAAACTTCATTTCTTTACTTATATAATTAACCTCTCTTTTAAAGATTTCAGTAGTAAAGGTATATTTCATATTAGTAATAATTCTATTTAAGGGATTTTAGTATATATTGATTTAGTATATTTATAATATATATTATATATCTTCTGTAGAGATAGTCCTTATAAATCTTGTAACTATAAAAACTATTAATATATGAATTATATATAATATAAACCTATTACTATTAAAATATATAATATTAATAATAATGTGTATATCAAATATATAGTTATTTTTAAAGATAAATCTAAATTAATATAATATCTTATTATTCATTTAATATTAGTAGTAGCGTTGTATAATTATTTTAATCTTACTAGTAGTTATAGTTTAAGTTGTTTTATTAAGAACATAATTTAAGGTTTAAATATTAAAATAGCGAAATCCCTTATAGAATTACTATATTTCTATTTCTATTAAGAAGTTAATAGGTTTATTATAAGGATTGCTTTGAATTAAGAACTTTAAATATTCATTATATCTTTCTATAAATAAAAATAGTCGTTCTTAATTGATTTTATTATTAAGATTATTAAAGTAGATTTAGAGTTAATTTATACTAAAGAGATTCCAGAGGAATAAAGTAGTTATTAGTATAATATTCAAGTTAATATCTCAAAAAAGTATAAGTATTTAAATTATATTAAAACCTATGATATTCTATTTATTTTAAAGCTTATATTTATATTTAAAGTAATTCTAATAGATGAAATATTAAATATAATATTTTAGAAGGTCTTTAAATATTATACATTTCGTATAGATAGTTTTCCTATTTTTATATTTAAGAGGATACTTTTAGATATAAATTTAGAAAACTTTAAGATTAAGAAAAGTTCTAATTTCACTAATATTATAAAATAATAATAAGTATAATTTTAGATGATTTCTATAAGTTTCTTAGGATTAATTATTTTGACTTTACTATTTATTATTATAAAATATATTATTTTAAGGTTTGCTTCTACTATCCTATTTATATTATAATATAGTACTTCTATACTTATTTCTATTAGTAGAATATTATTAAGATAAGTAGTAATTTCTGCTATTAATCTCATATTTATAATAAATACTTTTCTAAAATATAATACTACTACTTTATATCTCTTAGTTATATATTTTATTGATTAGTATTCTATTATTAACTTTCAATATATTTAGTATTTATTATATATATTGTTATTTCAAAGTTACTTATAAAGTAATTTTAAAATACTGCTATCATTTATTTAATATGAAAGTTAATATAATTAATAGTAGTTAAAGTAATAATTATACTTTTAACTATTATATATATAGTTAGCTAGAACTTAATTATAATCTACAATGTAACTATTCTTCTATTTACATTATTTTTTCCAACTTCTGAAGATTTCTATAATTTATTTATATAGTTTATTAATAATTAGTTTTACCTCATTACTAATATTATAGAAGATATTAACGATATTATATATTTAGTATATAGATATATATATCTCTTTATTAACTTTCTCTTATAAATCTTCAGAATTTAAATATATATATCTAAATAAATTAATCCTAATTACTATTACTTTAAATGTTTAAATTATATTCATATAGCTATAATATTTAGTAAATACTTTGAAGTTTATATCTTTTCATTTTTATAAGAGGTATTATATATTATAAATATCTTAAACGTATTTCTAATTATAATAGCTATTTAATTCATTAAGAAGTTATTTTAAATCAATATAATTAATATCTTATAGTATATATATATATTTATTTAGCTAATATATTATTAAATATTCTTCTTATAAAGTTCTATCTAATATTATAATTAATATATTTAGTAATAAATATCTATATTTTATATTTCAAAAATATTATAATCTTTATTTATACATTTATTATATAATTAATATATGTTGCTAAACAATATTTTAATTCTCTTATAAAGTTGATTAAAGATAATATACTATTTTAGGGATATTGAGTCATTTCTCTTAAGATATAGATAAAGGTTTAAGGATTTATATGATTCTTCTTATTATATTCCTTTAATTAGAATTACTTTCTATAATAAAGCTTTATATAAGTATAATTATCTCAATATCTAATTTAGCTAGCTATAGGTTTAATATTACTACATTTCTAATAGTTAATATTAGTAGTATTATTTATATAAGAATTATTTCTACTTTTAAGCTTTTTGATATAGAAAGTTATTATTTGTTAATCGGTAAAAACTTTCTAACTTTCGAAATTTTTTAATATATCTTAAGTTATTCTTAATCTCTTATTTTAAATAGTAATAATTCGTCTAGTTAGTTTTAACATTTCCTTCTATTTATTAAGTTAATATACTTTTATTAGATATCTCTACTAGTTTCTCTTTTATAATCTCTTTACTTATAAAGAAATATATTCTTCTACTAATAAGGTAATTCTTAAGTAATTATAATATTCTTCTTTCTAATATATCAAAATATGTTTCTTCTTAGTTTTAAAAAGTTTCTTGATAAGTATTTTATAAGTTTTAAAAATTGAAATCTTATTTTGCTTATATTTATATATAATAATAGATATATATGTTATTGATACCTATATTTCTATTAGAAAGTAAAATTTGTTCTTCCAATTAGTTAGATATAAATTTAATACTTATATTTCTATTAGAAAGTAGAATTTATTCTTCCTATTAGTTAGATATACATTTAATACTTATATTTCTATTAGAAAGTAAAATCTATTCCTCCTAGTAGTTAGATATAAGTTTCTAATATATGTTAATTAGTAGCTTTATTTTAGTTTATTTAATTACTTTTACTCTATACTTAGAATGGTATCTAAGCTCTTCACCCTATATATAGATTTAACTATAAATGTTACCTAATAACAGCTTTCATACTAATACTAGCTTATAATTAGTTAAAATAGTAATAGTATATTATATATTTAGCCCCCTACCTAGTAGGTAGCCTTATATAACGCATAGTATTAAATGTCTATAATAAATAAAACCTAGTAATATACTATAGCCTAAATATATCTCTATAGGTAAATATAATAAAAAAGACCTAGTAGTATAGCATTTAGTTTAAACCTAGCCCCAACCTATAAATAGGTAATATAAAGTGACAGAGCAATAACTAGATATATAAACTTACTAGTATAGGCTATATAATAGTCTCTATAGTAGTAGCTTCGAAGTATTAAACTTACTGTAGTAATACTTACAATATTGATTTATATTAGAATGCTACTAGTGTATCTTAATAATACCAGCCTTATAGATAAAAGAGAGCGATAGACTGAGACCAGCCCTCTCTTCATCTTATTATAATACTACTACTACTACTACTAATAATAATAATAATAAGAATATAGACTACCTCTAACTACTGCCTATCACTATACGTAACCCCTATAACCTTAATATAACCATTAATCCTATTAAAACTATTAATAATTATAAGAACTATAGCTATTTTTACAAAAGCTTAAATAAGTTAGTATTATATAAAGGCAACTTTACTACTTTCTTTAGTTTTATTAAGATAATTATAGCTGAGTTTAACTCTGAAATATTACTAATAGATAAAGCTATTAATATAACTAAGAGGTATAAAATTAAACAAATAAAAAAGAATCTAGTGTCTAAAAGTAGGGTACTTAGTAATACCTCTAAATACTTTAAATATATATTAGAAGTAGCTTATTAGGTATCTTAAAAAGTATATATATCGAAATCTATAGTAGTTATTGGCTAATAGTCAGGAAGGCTAAGATAACTTAAGATTAGAGATATTATTAAGAATAACATACTTAAGGAGTAGAGTTTGTACTAGATAAACCTCAGGCGCCAGTACTATCTCTATAAGCCTCATCCTATTTAAACTACTTAAAATAGAACTTTACGTAATACGCGTAGCTATATTTAGTCATATATAATATATACTAGATTTTACCTCCTAATTATAAATAATAATTAAGAGTCTTAAGATACTAAAAGGCTATTAGATAAAACGTATATATTATAATAATTTAATATATTTTAAATATTAAGATATTTATTAAAAATACTCCCCTTTTGATCCTTAAGAGAGCTAATTAGTAGTTTACTTAGTATAATATTTTTTAAGTAGAAACTAAGGGTTTTAACTTAAAACATTACTTTAATTTTAAAATAATTACTTATTAAAACTTCTTTTTAAAGCTTCTTTAAGAGCTACTTTTAAGTAACTTTCTAAAAGCTAGAAGATGCTAATAAGTTTTTGAAATACTTAAGTTAGATACTTTTAAAAGTTTTACCCCTATAAGAATAACTTATAAAAAAAATTAAAAATTCTTAGTAGATATTATTTTAGAAGTTCGTATAAATAATATTATAGATTTTATAGAAGAAAACCTAAGGGTTTATATAGCTTTTTATAGTTTTATATTTTAAAAGTTTAAGAGTACTAAAGTAAGTATTTAAAATATTTTAGAAGTTCGTATAAATAATATTATAGATTTTATAGAAGAAAACCTAAGGGTTTATATAGCTTTTTATAGTTTTATATTTTAAAAGTTTAAGAGTACTAAAGTAAGTATTTAAACTAATTTTATATAATGATTTAGATTTTTAGATATATAAATAAAGCGTTTTAGTATTAGTACTATAGTATAGAGGAGGATATAGTAGTATAAGCTACTAATTTTTATAACTACTTTAGTATTATAAATAATTTATACTTCTAAAATACTACCTTAATATATTATAAGATATTCTAATTTTTTAAACTTAAGTATTTTATTATAAGAATAGTAATTAAAATATAGTTTTAGAAGTAATAAGATATTATATATAAAACTTAAGTAGCTAGTTATATTCTTTTAATTACTAGAATATTTTAAATTAACAACCTTATACTTTTAGTAACTTTCTTACTAATTAAATCTTATATATAAAACTATATACTTATAATTTATAACTATATAAACTTTATACTTCTAAATAAAATTATATTAATTATTATAGAAGTAATTTAGCATCTCTCTAATATTTCTTTTTATAGTAAGATTAATTAGGATATTTTTAATACTTCAGTAGAAACTCTAATTATTATATTAAATATTTAAGATAATAAGAGATATTTTTAA
The DNA here is from genome assembly GCA_004366825.1 of Colletotrichum spinosum. Lineage (NCBI taxonomy): Eukaryota > Fungi > Ascomycota > Sordariomycetes > Glomerellales > Glomerellaceae > Colletotrichum > Colletotrichum spinosum. The sequence goes on from QAPG01000310.1 coordinate 23,562, forward strand.
AATTTAGATAAATCTTAATATCTTCTAAAGTATAATTTATACTATTTTTTAATATACTATTGTTATATATATCTTTAGTTAATTTATAAACGCTAGGTTTTAAATACTTTAATTAAAGAAACATTAAATAATTACTTATTTTAGATCTAGACTTCTTAAGAAAGATTTAAAGCTTTAGATAATAATAATTATATAACTAGCCTTCTAGCTGAAGTAGCTATAATACTATACAATAAGTATATTACGAAAAAAAACCTCAATAGTATTTTTTTTAAGATTCTTTTATTTTTAATTTAAATACTTTAGTTTATATTTTTTAAAATATAAAACACCTTATAACCTTTTAAAAAGTTTTCTTAAGAAATTATATTTAATATAATATAAAGCTTATACCTATTAAAAACTATAGGAATACTAAAATCTTTATTATAACTAATAAAAATAAGAAGGCTAAATTATATTTATATAATATCACCCTTTATACTACTCTAGCTACAAACCTCATCTCTTTTTAATAATTATAAAAGTAAGATTATTAGTAGGATATTAAGTTAAACTATTTATTTTAGCTATAGAAAAGTAATTATTCTAAACTTATAATTATTAATATTTAATATAACTAATAAATTTTTAAATACTATATATTTCATAAGAAATTAACTACTTTAGTAGTATAATTAGTATAATATAGACTTTCTCCTAAATATTACTATTACTAGTACTATATTATAGAAACTATTTAAAAACTTCTAAAAGATAATAAATAACTCTAATACTAATAGTTAAAATATCTTAATAGAAAACCTTTTAACTATTTTATCTTAATTATATAAAATATTTAGATTACTAATAGCTATTTAAAGTATAATAATTACTAGCTTACTTAAAAAATATATAAAGCTTATAGTATTAATAAGATAGAATACAAGATCTATTATGTAAAATATAAGAATACTTTATATATTACTTCTAGGGAGTATATTACTTTTAACTTCTACTTTTATTATTAAAACTATAGTAGCTATATATTAGTTTTAATATTTATAAGTAGAACTACTAATTATTCTTAGGATTTTTATTTTATTAATTATACTAAAGTTATTGCTATAAAAGTATTTGAAAGCTTTATTGCTTTCTTTAAGTATTAGTATAATATTAATATTAAGGTTTTTAAATATAATAATAAAATCTTTAGGTATAAGAGTTTAAAATATAATCTAACTTTTTAAAGTATATATTTTAAGCTTTTTATTCTATATATTTAGAGCTAAAATAGAAATGTTAAATATATTAGAGTAATTATTAAGATATATATAAGAGCTATAAAGTATAAGAGTAAACTACTTTATAAGTTTTAGTTTAAAAGTTTATAAACAGTAGTATTTCTTTATAATTAAATATTAATATACTTTTTAAACTAAAACATATTATTCTAGAAGCTTCATAAGACTATTTAAAAGGATAATACTATAAGGTTAGATTTAATTTACTTCTATATTTATAGCTATAAATACTTTATTCTTACTATAAATATAAAACTTAAGTGTAATTAGTTAATATATCTTAAGGAGTATATTATGATTAATTTCTTAATTAGTTATATTTCAACTAATTAATATTAAGTATAAAACTTATTTTGAAATATAATTATAATAATATATAATATTTCTTTTATTAAAACCTTTTTTTTAATAGGGATTTAATCTTTCTATAAGATAATTTTAAATAGTTTAATTCTAATAAAGTTTCTTATTAATTATAAAAGTAATTAATTATAGTAGAACTATTTAAAATTAGTTCTATTATTTATTTAAGTTTAAATAAAAAGTTTAACAAAATAATTAATATAATAGGAAGTAATTATAGTAGTTTGAAGTCTTATATCTATATAATAACTACTCCTAAGCCTTATAAAATACCTTTTGAAACTATAAAGTTTATATTAATAATCTTTTGAGAGTTACCTATTATATTCTCTTATAATCTTATTTATATAGATAAGATTATAAAAAAGTGAGGAGTTTAAATACTTCTAGAAAGAGTTAAGTATAAAAGATAGATAAAATACTATATTAGATTTACTAGGAGATTTTTATTTAAAGCTATTTTTTTAACTAGTACTTTTTAGTTATTTCGAAATACTTTAAAATACTCCTATTTATAGCTATAGAATTATATAAATAATTAACTAGAAAGGGTCCTAGAGGTTTAACCCTCTTAAAAACTCTAAAATATAAATACTAAGATTTTTAATAATAAGTTTTAGTTATAAAGTAAATTAAATATTAGAAAACATTTAAAATATAAAAGAATAGAAACTCTTATTCTAGAAGTCTTATAGTAGAAACTATTATTACTACTTATATCTTACTTAGTAGTACTTATTTATCTATATATTAAAATTATAATAATAGCTAAAAAAAACTTATCTTAAGAATTATATTAAATTATACTCTTAGAATAAGATTAATAAGACTTTTATAAAAAACTTAAAGATTTTAAAATACTACTAAGTTTATACTTATAAACTTAATAAGTATAAATACCTCTTAAAAATCAAAACTTAACTAGTTATCTATAGAAATTAATAGCTATAAAATAACTATAAGACCTATATAGCTATTCTAATAAGTATATTATTTCAAACTTTTATAGTAATTACTAATTATTTTAATCTTAAGTTATTTTAATATAATATAGTTAATATTTTTATATATATAATATTTAATAAGGTTGTTTATATAGAGATACCTCTAGGTTATTAAACGTTAAGTAGGATCTACTATTTTAATAAAATATTTTATAGTTTTTAAAAGTTTCTTTTCTTCTAGTAATACTATTTAGAAGTAGGTTTTAAGTATTTTAGTTTTTAACTTACTATAAGAGAGCTATATTACTAGCTTAAGGGGTATATTATCTTCTTCTTCTATATTAATAACTATGTACTCTTATTCCCCTTAGAAAATATATTTAAAGTATTTATATTATTAGTAGATTTTTAGAAGAAATATTACCTTAAGGGAAGTAAGGACTTATAGTAGTTTCTTAGTATTAAGATTATCTGAAATTAAGTAGCTTAATAACTATAGTTTTTATAAGTAGTATATATTAAAAAGCTTTTTAAATATTTTACGAAGTATATATAATATATTAAATAATTTAAAACCCCTCTAAAACTAAAAAACTCCTATTATAATATAATTAAGCTTTTTATATAGAAATAAAATACTAGTAACAAGATATAAGCTTTATTAATTATACTACTATTATAATAAGACTAAATATTACCTATATAGCA
>QAPG01000311.1:0-27581 GCA_004366825.1 Colletotrichum spinosum
TACTAATATTAGTAATATTTAAATAAAGAACTAATTGCTTAAGTTAAATAAAGATTCTAAAATTATAGAAGTTATTAATTTTAGTTTTTATAAGTAAGAGTTTATCTTATTTAATATTATATAGTATAGGTTTATTAAAAGAATAGATAATATTTCTATAGAGTTAAGTTTAGACTAACTTAATAGATTAATACCTAGTTATAATATAGAATAAATATTATATAAAAGATATTTAACATTATTTAGAATATCTTTTAAATTACCTTTTATAGTTAGAGTAATCCTTTTAGTATTTCCTTACTTCAAAGGAAAAAAGTCTTAGTTGTACTAATTAAAAGAATATAACTTTTAACTATATAAATAGTAGTTTCAATATTAATAAAGAATAAAATAGTTTTATACTATTTAATAGAACTCTTACTCTATTAAGCTTTCTTAGAAATTAAACTACTTAGAGTCTTTTTAATAATAACCTTTCTAAAAGAAAGTTAGATTAGAGTTATACTTTTAAACTCAATACTTTCTTTATTATCTTTTTCTTTTTTCTTAGTATTCTTATTAAATTATATAAGATCTTTAGTAAGAGAAATCTCTTTAATTAGTATTAAAATAATATTATTTAAATTTAAATTATCAGTCTTATTCTTTTTATCTTTTTTCTTTTTAGAAGAAGTTTTAAAAAGACTTTTAGATTTTATTTAAATAGGAGTTTTTTTAAGATAAAGATTAAAATAATTCTCTTTAGTATAATTAGTCTTTCTATAGTAGTTATAAAAAATACCTTTCTATTTCTTCTAAAGTTTCTTAATAATTTTAAGAGAAGACTACTTAATAATTCTATTTTTAAAATTCTTCTTAATTATAGAATTAACTAAAGAAGTATAAGTTTTCTTTTTAAATTTATCTAATAGATTAGAGAATAAGGAATCTATTTTATAAGAATCCTTATTAGATCTAAGTTTCTAAGTAATTAAAAGAATAAAACCTTTATAACTTTTATTTAAACTATTTAGAATATAAGTAATAATAATATAATTAGGTAGTTTAACTTTATTATATAAGAAGTTCTTAATAAGTTCTTTAATCTTATTTAAATATTCTTCTATAGATTTAAAATTACTAAGAGTAGTATTAAAAAGTGCTTTATAAGTAAGAAACCTATTAGAAAACCTAGTTAGTTTATAGATACTTTTTAAATAACTAAATATATTAAAAGTATTAACATTATTTTTAAGACCTTTTAAAAGAGTATTTTTATAGTTTCACTATATATAACTAAGACTTTTATAATATTTATTAGGATTAGTTGAAGAAATAAATTTAATTAAATCTATAAAGATATTTTTACTAATAAGTAAAACTTTTATATAGATAGATTAAATATTATAATTCTAAATTCTTTTTAACTTAAGAATAGAATAAGACTTAGAATTACCTATATTCTTTAATAACAATTTAAAAAAGTAAAATAGTTATTTAATAAAGAATTAATTGAAATCCTAAAGTAGGATTAAAATACTTAGGGACTAATTCTAGTAAACTATTATTAATCAAAAAATCAATAATAGTATAGTTTAATAGTTAATTAATAATTAATATACTTATGGCTTATAGTAGTCTAGAGTTTAAACCTTATAAGAGATATTCTTTTTATAAAGGTTTAAAAGGATCCAAAGTTTTAATTTATAAAGATTATAATAGATTTAAGATTCTAATTTATAAAAGTCTTAATAGACTTAAGATTCTAATTTATAAAGGTTTTAATAGACCTAAAAGCTAGTTTATAAAAAGTTTTGATAGATTTAAAGTATAGGAAATTTTCAGCGTCTACTACTTAACTATTTCTTTTACTAGCCTAATAGTAAACCTATTATTCTAATTAGTATAATCTCCTTATAGATTTATTTAGTATTAAACTACTTAATTAATAAAACTTAACTATTTCTTTTACTAGCCTAATAGTAAACCTATTATTCTAATTAGTATAATCTCCTTATAGATTTATTTAGTATTAAACTACTTAATTAATAAGAAGAGTTAGTTGGTTAATTGAGGTCGATATAAACAGTATAGGTTATAGAGCTTTATAGAAATAGTTAAGAGAGGTTTTATATAAATAGATAAATAGTAGAAGGCTTAGAATTAGTTAATATAGATTCTAGTATAATCTAAATAGGTGTTAATAAAGATAAGGATATTGATATTAATAATAGGTATAGATAGAGATATAATATAAAGAGAGAAATTAATATAAAATTAAACTTATAATTTATTAAACTAATAGTAAATAACTAGTAAAAAGTTAAAAGGAATTAATAATTTTTAATTATTAAAAAAGAGGTTATTTAAAATAATATCTGAAAATAGTACTAATAGTAATATAAATAGTAATAATAATAAGAAGTTCTAGTTCTATAGTAAGTAGGGAACTTTATAGTATTAATATTTAAATAGAGTTTATTTTTAGAAAAACTAACTTTATATTATATAGAACTCTCGGCTCTATTACGCTCAGGCTACTAAGTGGTCTATTTACTAAATATTCCAATATTATAGTTTGATCAATTTAGAGTATAAATAATCAAAATCATATAACCTTAACTCTAATAATTGATTTTCTACAATAAATAGAAAATATAGGGTTATAAGAGTAATAAAGAATACTTAAGCCCTTATTTACCTAAAATAGGTTATTAGGATAAGTATAAGTGATAGCTAAACAGCTAGAACTCTAACAATATATTACTAGGTTCTTTTTTATTATAGAGATTTTATATCAAGTGTTATATAAAACTACTTATTAAGTAGGGAGCTAAATATATAATACACTATTAGTATTTATATAATTTATCCTATTTCTACTACAATATAAATAAATAATTCTTCATTCTAGAAACTTTATATTGAATATCATTAATCTTTCTAAAAAGAAAATATTTTATCTATATTTACTAAGCATCCTTTCTAATTACTAATTATTTTCTCAGTTTCTTCTATATCTATTTAATAGTTTTTATTATAAGTCTATGGTTATTTAATAATCTCTTTGATATCATCAGAGGTCTTTATAGAATATATTATTGGATTCTTTATAAGACCTCCTATTATCAAATATGAGATGTATTATATTAGAATAATAATCTTAGTTTCTTAAAAGTTCTTTTTGGTTCTTGATATATATAAAATACTTTCTATTATTTTATATTTCCCTTCACTATAAGTAATTATGATTATAATTATTATTATACTTCTAGTATTTCTAAAAGAATAAATAGTATGTTTTAGAAGTTAAGTATTTTCTACTTTCAAAATTAAACCTCCATACTAGAATATCCTTCTTATATTTATATTACTTAAATAAAGATGTTTTACCATTTTTAAATTCTCTTAGTGTTAATAATCTTCTAGTAAATATCTATTAATAATAGTTTAATTAGTGATAGTATATTTGTAAATGTTAATAATGTATTATAATATTCTACTTCATTCTATATCTAATATAGCTATGTAGAAAGTTTATTTATTATATGAGTAATTTTAAATTAATGCCTTAAGTTAAAATCGAAAACTTTAAGGTTATAAATTTAATAAGTAAGGTTTTTTTAAAGATCTTATATCAATATTATTATAATACCTATTAAGATTTCATAATCTATTAGAATTTAAGATTCCTTTAAAAGTCGTATTAAATAGTATTTTTAATAATTCAAAGTCTTAATAATAAATAATAGTTCCTTTTAACTTATTGCCTATATCTATTTTACTCTACTAAGTTTGTTTTAATAAAGAAAGCCATTTAGTATTAGGTGATTACTCTTTATACTAAGATATTTAAAATTACTTATTATAATATACCTATTTCTACTTTAAGATTCTTAATAAGATCTTAATATTACAGAATAGCTATTAAATAGGAAATATGTTATAATATTAAGAATATAAATTCTATATCTTATAATTTTAAGGAAGCTTTCTTCTTTATTTTCTCTGAAACATATAGTATAAGTAATACTTCTACTCCCAATCAATTTAATAATAAAATTATAATAAAGATTATAGAAGCTTAAGAATACTTCAGGTTCTTTAAATACTTCTAATAATTCCTATTTAATATTTATTTAAATTCTTATGAAATCTATTTCAATTCCTTTCTAAAAGATTATATAATTTAAAAAAACCTATTTCTTGCATAGAACTTATATTTAGAAAGCTTAATAAAAAGAATATTTTATATAGTTTAATAAGTATCTATAACAATATTTTGATGAACCTCTTTTTAATATTTATTCTATATTCTATAATGTTATCTATATATATTATATAATATATATTAATTAAATATATAAGTATATAGTTGAAATATATTTAAAGAATTATTAATATATTCATCAGACTAAATAGTATTATTATATTCTTACAATAATTATATTATCATCTAAATACTATGTTTTGATAATCTTATAAGTCTATCCTAATATAGTAATAAGTATCTTTACAGTAAATCTTTAAAACTTATATTACTTCTTAGACCTTATTTAGAAACTTATTTAGTAATAATAATAGTTATTAGGTTTTTATTATATTTGTATGAAACTTAATATAATTAATATAGAAATATGAAGAGCAATTGTTTTTTAGGATGAAAAGGATCAATATATCTATTTTACTTATTAATAGTTATGTATATCTGTTTATTAGGTTTTCTATAATATATACTCTTAGCTCTTCTACTTATTACTTATTTAATAAATATATAAGTTTATAAGATAGTTTCTTATTTAGTTTTAAATCAATAATATAGTCTATATATTTAGAAATTAGAATCAATGTTATTATAATTTTATTCAATACCTCCTATTTGTTTATAGGTTCTTTAGGGATATTTATAATTATAATAACTGTATCTCCTTTTCTAAATGTTTCTATATAAACTTTAAGATTTTCTCCTAGTCTATTAATATATAATATATAAGTAATCTTATTATTCTTAATAATCTCTTAAGTAAATATTTCTTACTTAAATATAGATATTTATTTATAGTATTAAGTATCTATCTAAATATCTATTATAATACCCTTTCAGTGTATAGAGTACTATTCTCATAAAAAGTCTATACATTTTTATAATTAGTAAGCATTAATAAATAATTAATATAAGTTTCATAAATAACTATTTAAATCTATAGGGAAAGATACCTATTTGTATAATATTTCTGATGGTAATATTAAGCTATTGAATTCGTCTAAAGTAAGTATAGTTATTTCAACCAAACTTAATTCTAGTAATATAACTAGTTATCTATTAATAAGGCGTATTTATGAGTAAGAATCTATATTTATTATTAGTTTTCTTTTTTTAGTATCTTAAAGAATACTTACTAAATACTTAGCTATTCCTTTATAAAGATTACTTTTTCAACTGATATAAAAACTATTAGGTTACTTTTATATTTACTAATTTCTTTAGATTTCATTAATACAAGAATTAGTATTAATAATCCAAATTAAAGTATAAAACCGTATCATATTCTATTTTTAGGTAGTTATTAGTATTATATTTACATTTATCTTATTCTTTTAATTTATAGTTCTATACTTTATCTTACTATATAAGAAGTATACTTCTAAGATTTATAGTTTAATTAATATATATATGGATAGGTCTTTAGGCTAGAGTAAATACAATATTATCTCACTTATTAGTATCTTATTACTAATTATTTAGTATCAATAAACTTAATAGCTTTATTTATCCTACTATTTATAAAAGTAGGAATAGTTAGAAAAACTATAAATCTATATATAAGTATTAGTATTTCTTATTTTATATTAATTGACTTATATAGTACTATTAGAATTCCTATCATCCTTTAGCTCCTATTATAATATCTCTAGTCTTTAAGATTAAAACTTCAAGTTTCTCTATCTTTCTTCTCAAACGTAAATATAATTAGTAGAAGTAGGTTAAAATTTTATTATTATTCTATTTAAATCTAAGTATAGTTAGGTTTTAATATAGTATTAACTATTTAGTATAATACTATATAGATTATTAATATTCTTGTTATTTTATCCCTTCAAACTTCTATTTATATAAGTTCTCTTATACTTCTAAATTAATATATTTTCAATAAATAAATATAATCAAGTTAATATCAATAGAATTATCCTATAAGTTAGTTCTATTATTTATTTATTTTATTTAAAGTTAGGATACTAGTTTTATAAATACTTATTAGATTTATTAGTTAATTATACCATTTAGTTATACTTAATAGTTATCCTTAACAGTTATAATCCAATTCTTAATTCATTTAACTATAACTCTTTTTCTCATTATTCTATAATTATATAGAAATAAGTATTCCTAGTTCCTAAGTAGTCTAGATACTACTAATTACTTAACTAGTCCTTAAATAAGAATTATAGTCTACCTTTTCTAGACTTTTTATCACTTCTAAACTTATTCCTAATATATTACTATTTAAAATTATATAATTGTAAGTATTCTATTTATAAACCTACTAGGTCTAATAATAATAGGCATAGTAGTAAATATAATAATTAGAATTACTTATTAAATCTAAATATTAATTACGTAGAGAATAGTAATTATTTAGACTTATAAGTTATAATAAAACTATTATCTTCTTTCTTCTATATTTGAAAATATACAATCTACTTTTTAAAATATATTTTATAGATAATCTTCTAATAGGCTTTCTATTTTAACTTGTCTAATATTTTAGTAATACGAATTTATATCAATATTAAACTTTTAATTATTTCAAATAGTATGTAAGAAATATCTTTCTTTAGAAGTATCTTCCCTAAGCATTATTATCTTATTATTATTACTACTTTATCTATTTAGCTTCTAGTAATAGTATAGTATAATAGTAGTAGTTTTACTATATATTTCTGCTAAATTGAATATCAATTATTATAATCCATTAAAGCTTATATTAAATCTATATCTGTAGGGTAAATACTCTTTATAAAAATAATTACTATCTAATACCTTTATTTATATTACCCATCTAAAAGATTAAATAAAAGTAATAGAATTATAAGAGTAAAGTAAAAGGTTTTAACTAGAAAGAATTTAGAGACATAAGTAGGCCTTATGTTACTATATAAACTATTACTTAAAAGATATAAGTTATAATCCTTTAATTAAAAATTCCTTCTAATACCTTGATAGCCATAGCCGGCTGGTTACTAGATATACTACGTAGTCTTGTTAGTATATCCTTACAACTAAAATATATAGTTATTATATAGTTCATAGTATAATACAACTAATACTACTAACTCTTTCTTTCTAATATACATTTTAATATCTATATACTTATATATATAATAATACCTTAAGTAATCTATACCTCTTTATCTTCATAATACTTCAATATTTATTTATCTATTCTATTAAAATCACTCTCTCCCTATTTCAACAACAATATAATTTGAAGTATTTCCTTTAGTAAATAAGTAATACTATTATCGATATTAATTTATTATATTTTAAAAAGTCTGTAGTATTTATATAATTGCCTTAATAATGTATCATTAATTATAGAGTACGTTTCCTTAGTAATACTAAGTTTCATAAGGTACTTATATAATAAATATAATTTAATATATTTGATAATTAGATTTTAAGGAAACTCTTAATATTAGAGAAGCTTGTTAAATATTATGATTGTAATGTGAATAAAGTGATTATCAATTATTATAATATAAATCTATGAGATAGATATATTCCTAGTGATTCTTGTCTTGTAAGCAGAAGTATAATATTTGAAGCTATTTTAAAAATTATATTAGCTATCACTAAAAGTAGTCTTCTAGTTTAAAATGATTATAGATTTTAATCAAAGTACGAAATTAGGATTATTAGCGAGTAAACTATTAATCAAGATAGAAATCCTTTTAAGAAAGGTAAATAGTATAGAGTTAAAACTATAATTAAGATACTTAATTTACTACTCGAGATATTGATTAAATATAGCAGTATTATTACCTGGGACCTATTATTTATATATTATATAAACGGTATTGAATGATATTTCTATCTAGTATATTAGAGTAAAGTGTATTTCCTATATATATTATTTAATATATATTTTCATAAATATCTTAAATAAGATATATATATATATATATATTAATAAGAGGTAGGTTTTACTTTTAATATTTTAAGTATCAATAGAAGGTATTACTATTAAGACATAAGATATTTCTGTCAAATACTCGTAATATTACCTTTAGGGGGATTGCTTTAAATTTCAATTTTAAATAAAGCCTTTCAAGATTCTTTCTTTCTCTAGGATAAGAAAGTAATATCCAAACGAATAATAGTATTATTAATTTATATACCTATAAGGTTAAAGATATCATTTTGACGATATAAGATAAAAAGATAAAGATTATATAATAATATCTGTATCTATAGTTTTGCTTTATAATATTTAGAGTAAGTTACCTAATAATAAATATTAGCTTTAGTAAAACTATTTAGTAATATGAAAGTATTTATAATAAATCTTAGAATTTACTACTCCTTAAATAATAATGGCAATCTAGTAGTAAAATGCCTGATAAATCCTATTTTGACTTGAATATAGGCTTATACAATATTATAGAATTAGTCTATTATATTACTTTACTAGAAAAGGGCTAGGGCTATACCTAAAACCTAACTACTAGCTACTCCACTAAATTATAAGCAATGATGTTAATATTTCAAATCTGTTATAAATTCTAAAGCTGTATTTTATAAGTTTTGACTTTCCATAGACCTTATTAGTATTTCTATTTCTGACTTTATTAATATTAGAAAACTTGAAGTATTTATGGTTCTTATAGAAGAGAGAGCTATACTAAATAATTTCTATAATACTATTAGTGATAATACTCTTAGCTTCCTTTTGAATTAACTCTTTGAATAGTAGTCTAAGCATTATTATAATATAATATCTATAGAAGTCTGATAATAACTAAGATATCTTATTATATTCAAAACTAATATATGAAATCTCTTTTATCAATATATATTATTGTTCAATATAAAAAGATAAGTATTAAAGATGTTAATAATCAGAAGAGAGAGAAATCTAATAGGTAGAAAGAAGAAATAAATCATTTACTATACTTTAAGAGTAGGTAGAAAAATATGTTTTAGAAAAGCTAACTAATTATTCCTGCTAAGGAATAATAACGAACAATTGAATATTTAATAAATATTAAGACATGTGTTATAGTTAATTATTTCATTTATTTGAATATTCAAAAAGCTGTTTTAGAAAGGTACTTACCCTATTCTATTTCTAATAAGGTATGACTGAAAGTAATTCTCAAATTATAGAACTATCTCTAGTAAATCTACCACTAAGAAGATATATAAGAATAGATATAGTATTAAGTCTACTATATAGCTATATTAGTCCATATAAAACCTAATTATTCTATTTATATAGATTTCAGAACTTGATTATAATTTGAATAAATCATACTTTTCAACAACCTATATTCAAACTATTTACTTTATTGATTATCTATGATTTAGTTACCTTTACTCTATACCTAGAATAGTATCTTAGCTCTTTACTTTATATATAGATTTCACAATCTATCTTACCTAATAATAGCATTTATACTAATACTAGTTTATAAAGAATTAATATAGTAGTAGAATTACTTATTATTATGGATAATTATACTCTCAGTTTTAATATTGAACTTTATAGTAATAGAAGACTTTATAGTAATAATCTATATAGGAAAAGCTTTATTTAAAATGAAGTTTAGTATATATAACGAGAAATAACTATTAAAACCATAGAATTTAGAACTTTTATAAGTCTTTTAAAAGTGGAATAAGATAGAATATTGAAAGCTAGGTATTTCATAATTTATTCTTTTTCTATATCTTTTATAATAGCACTAATACTTCCTTAAAGACTATATAGCTATTTATAAAACAGTATTATAGAATGGATATAGGGATACTAAGTTATAACTATTATAATTAAAACTAATACTTTACTATAAAAGATTTTAATAAGACTATTTGAAGTATTATAATTAATAAGTAGTTTATAGATATTTAAAAGAATATTATTTAGTGATTGTATAAGCTAGTATATTAAACTAATAATATTAGAGATTAAATATTAATTAGATAATACTTTAATATTAATATATTATTATACTACTAATTATTAGATACTTCAGGGTATTATAGTAATATAATTATAAACGTTTTAAAAGCTATCTAGCTATACTAGAAATATTTATATCTATATAAATATTATCTATATATTAGCTCTTCTTAATATATTAAGATTATTCACTAATAAAAGTAAATGAAGTCTTATTATACTTATATAGAAAATATGATTTAGCTTATATTAATAATAAGGAACTTTCATGTTCGGAGTATAAAGTCTTATTTTAAGGGTAAACAGGGCTTAGTAACAATATTAAAATTATAGATATTAAGGTTATAATAAATATTTAACTAGTATACTTATAGCTAGTAGTAATTGAATATTTTGAGATATTTGACTCATTTATTAATAGTTGTAAAAGTATAAAGATATGAAGATATAATATTATTCTAAAAAGGAGTTTTAATTATTTATTATTAAAGAAGTTGATATAAAGTAGGTATACTAGCTATAGCTATAAGGGGTTTAGCTTTAGATTCACTAGAAACTAATTATAGTAGTTAGTAGGGGGGTAGGAAGGTTGAAATTACTTTTTAGGGATTAATATATGTACTAATAAATATAGTAGAGAGTAAGCTATCAGCTCTTCCTATGAATTATTTATTATACGTTAATATAGAATCAACTTTAAAAGAAATAAAATAGAGAAGTATCATATATACTATATATAAAATAATAAGAGATTTCAAAAAGGCTCTAGGAAGTTAAATCTTCTAGTTAGAAAGGAAATTTAATATATTTCAGCCTTATTTCATATAGTAGTTTGACAAAGAATTATCTTTCACTATTTAATAGTAAAAATACTCAGTAGAATCCTCCTATAGGTAGTAATGACTAGTAGTTACAGACCCTCTAACTATATAAATTAAATATAGTAGTATTACTAGCTGTTAATACTTACTAATAACTATTAATAATTGATAACTATTAAAAGCTAGTAATAGACTTTCGTAACTAGTAAAATGTATTTTATAATAACTTATTGTAGTTTCTAATTAAATGATTGTAATTAATAGAGTTTTACATATTTAGCCCCCAACCTTATATAATACTTAGTAAATAATCTTTATAAAAAGAAGATACCTAGTTATACATTATAGCCTATACGTATTTCTATAGGTAAATATTTCAAAAGTCTTAGTAGTATAACTACTAGCCTAGACCTAATTCTAATCTAAAAGTTAGTATAAGCTTTATAATAATCTATGTAGAGGGTTATAGTATAATATATTAACAGTAGCTTTAGAATATTAAACTTACTATAGTAATACTTATAATATTAACTTTTACTAACTAGATACCTATTGAGTAATAATACTACTAATATACCTTAGTAATACTAACTATAGATATAAAAGAGAGTAATAGAAGACTAGCTAACTATCTTATGGTAATACTACTAATAATAGGAATATTAATAATAATAGCTATTACTATATTTAACCCTTATAACTTTAATATAAATATCAACCTTATAAAAGTTATTCATAATTATAAGAATTATATCTATTTTTATAAAAGCCTAAAGAGATTAGTTCTATATAAAAGTAACTTTACTATTCTCTCTAACCATCTGAAAATAGCTATAAATATATTCAATTTCAATATATTATTAGAAGATAAAACTATTAGTAGAACTTAAAAAATAAAACTTAAAGTAATAAAGAAGAATCTAGCGTTTAAGAGTAAGATATTTGAAGATAACTCTAAATACTTTAAATATATCTTAGAAGTCGTTTATTACATATTACTTTATTCTAAAAAGATATATATATTAAAATCTGGTATAGAAGTTATTATTAGCTAATAGTAGGGAAGACTAAAGATAGTGTTATTAGATTAACTTAAGGTTAAATATATTGTATCGTATACTTTTAGTATAATCTTATTGTAATTTTGAGATCTGAAGTAACTGTAGTTATAGCTATTAGCATAGGGTAAATTGGGGTATAGGTCCTAGCTGAGAGCTAAATATTCTCTACATAAAGCTAAAGACTTATAATTATAATTAATAAATCTATCTATTTCTTATTTTACTATACATTATATTCGCTAAGTATATTATTACTATTTGAAGTTTCTTCTATTTAAATAGTTCTTCACTATTACTATTATCTGAACGATTGATAAAGTAAAAGCTAACTATTGAATAAAGCCTCCTTGAAAGAATTCCAAAAACTTTGTAACTTTCAATAGATTAAAGACTTTTAATATAACTACTGATATGTTTCAGAAGGACGAATTTATATATTATGTTCAAGCTAATTTAATCTTATCAGAATTATATTGATTTTTAAGAATAAATCTATACTTTATAATATAGATATCAAGCGCTAGCCCTATAGTAGGCATAGTAATATGGCTCATAGTAGCTTAGTTTTAGTATCTATATATATATATATATATAATATTACGAATTAAGCTATAATATTGAAAGGTATATAATAATAACTCGTCTACTTATTATTTGGCTAAATTTAAATAGGGAGGATAAAGATATAACTTATATCTAATACTTAGGTATAGCTTATAATATATATCCTACGTTTCTATTCTTGCCATATTACTTACTAGTTATAGTCTTATAATAAGCCTTCTCCGGCGTTTAAGTAGCATACTTCTAATGTCAATATTAATTAGGAAATAGATTTATATATCTAGATATCTATCTTATAAGTGAGAATCTAAACTAAAAGTAGACTTATTATATATAAGAAGCTAGCCTTATAGTAGACATAATACTATAGCTAATGATAACTCAGTCTTTAATATATATATATATATATATATATATATATATATATATAACTAGTACTACTAATTAACTTATAATATTGAAAGATAAATAATACCAAATCATCTACTTATTATTTAGCTATACTTAAGTAGTAATACATAAGTATAGCTTATATTTAATAATTAGGTATAGCTTATAATAAGAGAATAGAGCTCTACTTTAATCATAAGATTAAAAAGTGATAGTTTATATAAATATCATATTTCTTTCTTATAAAAGAATATTATAGTTTCTATTATGATATTAGCAAAGCTTGGCTATTATACAACTATTTAATTATATTACATTCAAAGCTATAAATAAGATAAAAGATAGTATATTTAATATATATTATGAAATATACAAAATAAATCTTCTTTTAGTTTATTCAATTTACATTCAAAAAAACGTTTTCAATGATATTAAGTAAAGAAAGCTAAATAGAAGTACAATCTTAAACAATTGAATTATGTTACTCAAGATTCAGATTAACTTAAAACTTTTATAATATATAATAGATATAATAGAGTTATTGTATATATCAATAAGGTGATAGGATTTACTTAGAAATTAGAATTGGAATTTAAATAGGCCAAGGAAATTTGAAAAAGCTCTTACAAATTTATCAAGCTAGTAAATAATAAGACTAATAATAAGAAAAGAATAAAGAAACTAAATATTAGTAGAAGTAGTAAATATATCAATAAAAGAAAAGAAGATATATGCTCTTATTCTAAAACTACTTACAATATTAACGTATCTATATTTACTGTTAATAGTTTAATGAAAGATAAAATATAAGTTCTAAGAGATAGAATTAGAATTTAAATCTCTTATTTAAATATATCACGTTGTCTATAAGAAGATCTTCTTATACTTTATACATATATACATTAGAGTTCTCCATAGCTCTATAGATTCAGGACTTCCTACAAATCAAGTTTTAAGATAAAACCTTATATTAGTAATATTAAGATATAGAAAGGTCTTTATTCCTATAATAGGAAATGGCTATATAGTCTATAGATATCAAGATAGAATAAGATATTTTAATACTAGAGACAAAGAATTGTCTTCATTATGAATCTAGAAATAAATTGCAACTATTATAAGCCTATTTAACTAATTAATGGTTGTACTTCGAATGTGTAATATTTTATTTCTTTCAATATAAATTAAAATGAAAGTAGTAGTTACGTTTTAGTAAATCCTACTGCACTAGCTCAAGAAGTAATTAAAATACATCTAGAAGTAAATCTAGAACTTAAACTAAATAATAATAAACAAATACTAGTAGAATACGTCGAAAATAATAAGCATATTTAGAAAAAGCCTAATGTATATATTAATTTACCAAGTATAATAAATAAAGCTAAAGAGATAGTAAAGAGTGTGAAGAAAGCGCTTCTTACTAATTAAAATAGATGAGATTTAAGTAGTTATATCAAGTTATATACTTTTACTATAGTAGAGACCCAAAAATCTGAATCTACTATACAGTATATCATATGAAGCAGCCTAGGTTAAAGTAATAGTTAAAATATAAGTAATAGAGTAAAAACTAAGAAAAAAGCTTTATAATATTATCTAGCTTAAGAATATTCTAGAGCTACTTTTGAGATATTTGTTATATAAGCAGATCATAAGAAATTAAATCTTCTAATAATAGGGATTAGGTAGATAAGGCTTATAGTAGATTACAGTAGCTATTATAGTTAATAGTATAATTAATTATTTCTTAGTGCTATTTATAGAAATATTAAGATTCTTATATAGAAGGTTTAATTTGGAATGCTAACTGTATTATTAGAATTCTAATTATAATTATAACGTATAGGTTACTATAGCTATAATATATAGAGTATTATAATTATAATATATATATTTTAGTATAGTATATAGATTACTATGGTTAAAATATGTAACGTATTATAACTATAATATATAAGCTAAAATATAATTTATATTATAGTATTACTATAATATATATACTACTATAGTTATGGCATACAAAGTACTATAACTATAAAATATATAGCTTGAACTACTTCTAATACTTTATAAAAGAATAAACCGCTATATATTTACCTGATTTACATAAGAACCAGTAGGAGTAAGAAGGTAAAATGAATATGTATTTATAGAACGATTCTTTTTCGATTTATTCATATAGAAATATTATGGAACTCCTTATTACTTCTATTAGAATAACAGAAATGTAAGTTCTTTATATATTACAAAGAATCTAACAAATAGTAATATACTTACTACTTTATTCAGTATAATGAAAATATAGTATTTTAAATAAATCTCTTATGGTTAGTATTTCTGCTATTTCTCTTCTGATAATTTAGCAGTTGAATAATATAGTATTTATAAGGTATTTTAAGCCTTAGGAATAGCTAAAATAGAGGTCACTCTTTTATTTTGCTATATTTACTATAAGTATACTCTTAATCGTAATTTTAAAGATTGTTTATATAAAAGAGTTCTAAATCTACTAAAAACTTCTTTAAGATCCTACTAAACCTGGTATTATTGTTTTTAAGTAATTGAAGAAATAATAGCTAAAGTATTTAAGACGAAATAAGTTTATATTTATAATAATCATTTCCCTACTTATACTTTCTAGGCTAACTATATATAAGGCTATAATGGTTTCCTTTTGTAAATAATCTCTAGTCAGTTTTTGAACTTATAGTATTTAGTATTTAGGTATAATTTTTAAAATAGTTATATTGTAATTGAGCTTTTAAAATATGATGAAATATATATGTAGCTTCAAGCTATTGTTTTGATTATATAGAGGCTAAAAGGTTGATTTTTATAGGAAAACTTTTATAAAAGTTACTTTTATACCTCCTTTTCGAAATTACTTTTTTCTGGTATAGTAGTTAATTATTACTAAAATATAGAAACTTTAAAATTATATTAACGAAAGAGAAGCTTTTAAGGGGAAGACTTTTAATAGAAGAGATAATACCAAAGAAAAGGATTTCCTTATTAGTAATGATTCTTTCTTCTAGAAAGATAATATTTACTATATTATTATATATTATAATAGTATTTTATACATAAAGCTATTTATGAATCTTACTAGATTATATAGTCTAATATATAATAAGTGAATAGCTTTAAACTCTATAAAGATCTAGAAATATATTATATTATAGAGTAACCTTTAAAAACATTTTCTTACTAATATATTTTGATATCTACAAGTAAACTAAGACTTTTTTAGTAATATATTTTTAATATAAAAAGCTATTATTACTAGTAGTAACAATAAGTTTACTAAATTGTAGTTTTAATAAATTACTATATCTATTTTAGTTACGTTAATTTTTCATTATAAATTACCAATATATATAGATCTCAGAACTAATTCAAACTATTAATAACTTTCTTCTAATATAGTAATATATTATTATTATTAGTATAAAAAAATAAGTTAGTTAAGAGTATTAGGAGTATATTCAAAGAGGCTTAGGTTAATACTATTACTTAATTAGGATTAGTAGTAGGGTAAGTAGAAATCTATAAAATCCCTACCTAAATCAACTGATCCCTGCTCGCCGAGACATCGTTTACAATTTCACGCCCAGTGTAGTGGTTTTTCTGCCAGTAGGTTAACCGACTCCAAAGATGGTTCCATCAGAGCCACTCAGGCACCTGCCCGGGGTTGGTTTATCTTGCGCAGCAACCACTGCCACAGTAGCACGGATGAACACAAATGTCTTCGAGCAACTGATGTGAGCACAAGGTGGAGGCCAGTGCATGACAAATCCCCGTAAAGTGTACCAAAACGCTTGCGAGTACGGAGTAGACTTAGTATGATTACAACCCCTGCCTTGATGTTACCGAATGACAGCTTGCCAGCTTGCCTGGGGCTACTGATGCAATGGGATATGATATGTCATGCACTTGGGGCAATCGAATGCAAAAGGTTCTACCTCCACCGCACGGGCCTGCGACCGTGAACACTTCCGGCTTTGAGGCCTGGTCTTGAGGAGTCGTGCCCCGTCAACAACCTCAAATTCGTCCGCTGTCATATATACGCCTACTCTTCCCATCTCCATGGATGGCTCTTGAACCCGCTCCTGCATGGTCCTGCCAACGTAGTATTACTGAAAGTGTGAACACGCACGGACCACCCTTTGAGTCCCATGGGTAGACTTCCTCGTCGGGCAGCATCACCCAGCGTCAGCTTGAAAGTGGATCTTGTGTTGTGGCCTCCGATTAAACGTTCGGATCGTGTGTCCCCAGCAACCGTGACAACTTCATTCCGGATGCTCACTGCCGATTGGTACTGCTATTTCTCTTACCGTTCGTCGAGGTGAGTCAGCTGACTGTTTGGTCGACACGGCCAGTTTCCTTGGTGCTGCGTCGGTCCCCAAACCTGGCCACTCCCGTCATGGGCAATAATAGGATACCGTCTTCTCCTGGATTGAAAGAGAATTCCCTTTGTCGACGACAGGGCTTTGATGGCTCGTGAGCTGGTCGACTACTAGCCAATTTGCCGGCTTCACTGTTCGACGGGTAGCGTTCGAGTAGCCTTTCCATTTGGCTTCTGTCTACTGAACTCTCGAGAGCAACAGAATAGAGCTTTGTATATTGGTGCTCGGTCGGCAGGTTCTTCTCTTCAATCTTTGCCTTTCTCTCGGCATCAACCGAGAGCCTGCCTGGCTTGATAGGTCCTGTTGGCCAGTTTTGCTTTTCCCGAGCGACTCTGAACTGCTCGCTCAGCTCTACATCAGCGTTACGGTCTAGGACCGGTCGCATGGTTACTGAGTCACCGATCAGCACTCCCCAGGCTACAGAAAACGAACAGTCGACTCACAGATAGTCTTGTGGGTGCCTAGTAGGCTGCCCGAGTGCGTGGACACGAGGGACTCGTCGAACGTCTTGGTGATCTTGGAGTTTTGCCCTACAGCCTCAGCCTTGGTGGTCAGCTAGCCGTTGGGTGAAATACATCAGGGCCTTTTCAACCTTTTTCGGGACTTCCAGACACTCTAAACATGGACTTGAACATCTTTGAGGACCTGCGGCTCCTGTCCAGAACGCTTCCAGATCGAGCAAGTACCACTGCGCCAACACCTTCCGGTGTCACTTTGGCGAGAACCAGCTCCATGCGCTTGATTTCGGCCCGAAAACCAGCCTCTTTTCCCTCCCATTCGGCTGCCATCTTGGTGAAGTCATCAAGGATCCGCTCCTTTGTTTCCCTCTCCTTGGCCAAAGCTTGTTCGGCAGACTTCAGCTGTTCCTGCATTGTCCAGTATCCTTCAAGCAAGTGTAGGATGGAGGAATTGTGTTCAACGGGCACAGGCTGAAGCGCTGGTTTCGTCATCATAATGGAGTGAAGAGTGTTGATCATGCTATCAGTAGATACTTCACTTTCCGTGTAGTCGCGTTTCTGGAAATAGACGCCGTCTTCATATTGTGCCGAGGAGGGTGAAGGACGACGAGAGGCGGATAGAGATCCCGAAGACTTCTTGATTGAACATTTCGATCTTGGCTTACTAGAGATGAGAATGTCGAGGCTGGGTATTCTCGTGGGGGGCAATCGTGGTCTCAGTTCATTGCCAACGGTAGTTGGCAAGCTTGACGGGTTGTCTATATCATCATCTCGCCCAGGTACATTGGATCGTGGTCGGCGAGCAAATTGTCGCAACCTCTCGTAGTCGGCCATTATCCGTGTTAGATTGTCAAGCACCTATGAGTCTCTGCGGTGGATCAGTCACGCCAAGAGGCAGGTGGAAGGCACGACGTACGTATAATGACCCAACAGCTGGAACAACCACCCGTTGATTGTGTGGGCGGAGACTGATGGGGCCGTGGGTTCGACTTCGCAAGGGCCGAGAATAATAGGACCGCAAGTCAACTTCCTCGAAGAGGTCGTAAACAGTAGACGAAAACGAAAAAAAGGGTAACGGCGTGGGGACTGCGTCAAGGATCACCGAATTGCCGGACCATTTATACCGATGATAGTAGGAAGGTGCGTTATAGGCCACGGCTCTCGTGCCTTCCACTTCCCGGTCCCCGCGATCATCACTTCTATTTGTACGACCCGAGCCGAAGGAGAGAATTTAAATAAAAATTTATAAAGAAATTGGGAGGGGGGAAAAGTACGCGTGAGATCAGTAGAGAGGCCTTGAACAGATCTAAATACACATTAACTTTACTAACTCGCTCGATTCGGTCGACAAGTGCCTACCCAATCCAGGATATCTCGCGTTTGATTTGGCAGCCTAATTCAATTACTTGCTGAGTGTCCCGCGGCGCATTAATTGCTGTCCAAAATTGATCATGCTTGTGATTTGTATGCGTAGAGACCGGCTCTCAAACACAGCCGGTTACCGACGCGTACATACTAAGAAAATGAATCATCTGCCTTTTGCCGCCGCCTGGCACGGTTGTCTGTAAAGAGTTCCTTCCCGGTATTGCCAGAGAATCGACTCGGCAAGAGCTCCTTAACGTTTGTGCCAGCGACCCCTTTAATGGAAAATCCCGTTGAGACATTTTCTCTGCCTCGGTGATCGGAAAGATCGAATTTCTCGCGCCTGTCTGGACCAACAGACATGGTGCTCTGCATGAACCGTGTGGCCTCCTCGGCACTATCCATAATGCGGTCCATATGTGAACTGCCCCCAGTTGCTTCTTTGTGAGGGAACAATTCCTTGGACTCATTGTCCCTAATGAGACGATTTCTAATGCCAGCCGCCCGCTGTCTATTGCTCACTGTTCCCGCTCGCGTTGCCCTTAAACCTAGATTCGCATCGCCGTCGTCTTCCCGCGTCGGGGACGCAGATCGATTGCGGCTTCTGGATGACGCGTGGACGCCCAGGGGAAAGAGTTCTTTCGTTCGATTACGTTCATCATGTGATACCGACGGCCGCGATCTTGATCTTCTCCTCGAACGCAACGACTCAACCACGCGCTGTGTTGAAGTAGACTCGTCATCATCGTACATTCCGGCGTGGTAGTTCTCAGGGCTGCGTTCTCTGGTGTGTCTAATACGTTCATGGAGGCAATTGCGACTCTCCTCTGCCCGTTCACGGTACCTGCTGCGCGGGTCGTTGCGCCGGCGCCTTTCTTCAGGATCGAATTCGGGATGTAAGAGGTAGAACCGGCTTCTTTGGGCGGCACCCGGTGCCTTCTTGTCGGAAAGGACCGAGAAACGGATCTGTAACTTAACCTCTGGGTGGGATGCCAATGCCTTGGCTGGGACGGACTCCAGCAGAGGAAGCTGTGTCACGTCGGCGATCTCGATGGCGCTTAGGGATCTCAGAGCCTCTTGGGCCGAGGACTCGCAGGAGAAGACGAGATTGGCAGATTCATCATCAATCCATTCGACTCTTTCCGCTGGCCCATAATGATCCCTCACGTAAGACTTGATGCTGTCCGTTGTCAAAGAATTGAGGCCTCTGATGTGTACTTTGGTAGAAACCAAAATAGTACCATCGACACTGCGATCAGCTTCGACAGACGCGGCTGTGTCTGCAGAGTCCTGCAATGATCAACATTAGCAAAGTGTAATATGGCGGAAAATCAGCGAAAAGGCGACTTACCAAATGCCGAGTCACGCCAGCTTCCAGAGGGGCGAAGCCGTCGGCAACGTCGTCCATGTCAACATCCCAATCCATGCTGGAAGCTGATTACGCCGTGGGGGTATGGCGGAAAGACCGTGGTTGGCCACGGAGTAATTGGCCCTTAAAGAATTGACGACGGACACGTTAGGGTGGGGGGAGGCAGATAGTTCTTAAACTTGGGGGATAAAGGACTACCCGTGCCCGCCCCCAGTTTAATTGGAACTCGAAGACTCGTCACCCACTAAAGTGGGTGCTGAACACCAATATGTCTATAATACCTAAATGTCCAAAAGGAATCAATTGAAGCTATTCCTACCCTTACCCCCTTTTCAGTAAGTAACTACAACCCTAACTATTAATTATATATAATACCTATAATCTCCTATTAATTCTTATCTTCTAAACCTTTTATATAACATTAAAAACTTTTTTCTAATAATATAATAGAATTTTTAATCTAAACATTATATTATTCTTATAGTTTTAATATATTTGTCTTCTTACTTCTATTATATTATTTTATTTCTATTTTTAATTTAAATAACCCTTCCTATTTATAATTATATACTTCTTACCTAATAATGAACTTTATAAACCTTCTTAATTAAATCTATCTTTAAGAAATCTGTTTTAATTTAAATTAATTCAAATCTTTAGATTAAAGTTTTTTTAAAATACCTATCTAAATTATAATTAAATAGTAAGACTTCTTTGATTAGCTTTTCAATCTAATTATTAATGATTTCTAATATTTTAGAAAGCTTATTTATTATTCTTCTAAGTTTCCTAATAGTTATAAGAATATTAAAAAGATAAGAATAGTTATATTATATTAAGTAGTATTATTATTATAAGAAGAGTACTATTTTGAGATATGATGTTTTCTAATATTACTTATAGGTTAAATAAGTTAATTTGAGTTTTCCTAAAAGTAGATATAATAATAAAATACTTAAAGACCTACTTGTGAATAGATTACATGAAATTAAGGAATTCTAATTTAATAATATCAATATAATTACTTCTAATTATAGTATTAGTAGTTTTATTATAGTAGTATTTAAAAGGTTGAAATACTATTATATCTAATAGTTAGAAGAAATAGGTTAAATAAGGAGAAATGTTAAAAGGAAGGATCTTATAATTCTTAGAATATTATAAGAACTTAATAATATGATAAGAACTATAACTATTAATTAAGAGGAATTTCTTATTACTTTAAGTTTAGTTTCTGAAGTATAAGTTAAAATGTTTAATTTAGTTAGAATACTTCTAATTAATTGAATAATTAGTTAATAATATTCTAATTATTATATCTACTTCTAAATCTTTAATATTATATTATCTACTTACATAAATAGTTCTACTAAGGATTAAAAAGGCTAATATATAACTTGTTTTTATAGAAATAGTTTTAATAGTAGTTACTAATTCTCTATTAATTAAGATAGTAAAGTAATAAGTCTTCTTATATTCAGTAATAAATATCTTGTCTTTCTTAAGGCTTATTTAAAAGTTAGTTTTATTTGTATTCTATATATTAAAAAGTAATATATTATATATTTAAATAGTCTTTTATAGTATTCGAAACTATTTATTAATAATCTTTATATCTTTAGACTTCTTCCATTTTATATCAAAAGTTTTCTTTTTAATACAAAAATATCTATATCTCTTAATAAAATAACTAATTTATATTGAATTCATAGTTAGAAGAAGTCTTTTATAGTCTTTATAAGAATTAGCTATGAAGTAATTAGTAATATCCTTAAGAAATTCTTACTATAGGGTAAGAGTTAGATAATCTATTTAATTAATATAATAATAAAAAGCTTTCTCTTAGTCTTAAGAGAGTATTTTATTATATATTAAGTATTCCTTAAGAAAGGCTATTTCTAAAAGCTTATAATATAACTCTTTATATAATATTTAGTCTTCTTCAATAATAATAATAAGCTTTAAGTCTAAGTTTTTATGAATTAATAGAATAGCTTTTTGAATATACTCCTCTTTATTTTAATTAAATTCAATTATTTTAGTAGTTTAATTAAATATAGTGATAGTAATATTGAAAATGAGGTACTTTCTAGATATATAGGTATTATGGATATATAGGTGTTTAGTACCCACTTGAGTGGGTGACGAGTCTTCGAGTTCTAATTAGAGTGGGGGCGGGCATAGGTAGTAGGCTTGACAACTAGGGAAGGAAATAATAGAGCCATCGTATTATATATAATTGGGGAGTAAATTGTAATATATATTATATACAGCTTAATATAGCTATATATACCGCTTGAGACATTGTTTCAAATAGTTGAAATAAAGTAAAGTCTATAGAAATAATATTAGTATTTAAAATTTAATTAATATAAATTCTATCTTTTGAATACATTTTTCTAATATACTTATCCAATTCTAATACTTTCATTTAATAGTCTACTTGTTTAGAGAATACTTATAGAATATTTTATTTATATCTTATGAAGAATTTCTTTTCACATTCTATTGCTTCTATTAAATGTATATTATTATAATAAGAAGAGTAATATTATTTTGAAGTTTTAAAAATATTTCTCATTCTTAAAAGATGTTTTAAATATTTCAAATATTTTAACACTTTTACTACGTCTAAGCTTCTTATTTAATCTTATTATTATAATAATTTAAAGCTTATAAGTTCTAATTGATAGCTAGAAATTCTACTAGAACTCTTCAATGCTAAATGTTTCTTCTCAAGTTCTTCTTTGTATCATAGTTTAACATAATTCAATTAATATATTATCTTGATATATATAATGAAGATATGAAACTAATAAGTCTAGAGAAATATATAAAATAATTGCTTATAGGTCTTTCTAAAGATAAATGTTTTACCTCAAAGTATTTCTATTAAACCTTTCATTATAACTAATGTTTATGAACATCTATATATGATAACTCTATATATAGTTATACTATATAAAGAGTTTTAGAATATATTATTAGTCAACGATTACATCAAAGTGAAAATATTAATAAAACTCATATATATTACTTCTATTTACTATAATTATGACTAACTCCTTTCGTAATGTAATAGTAAAACGATTGGTAGAATATTGCTTTCTGAATAATTTGAAACAATGTAATAAATTCTGTATCAACTTCTAAAATAATAACAATACTTCATTTATTATTTGTTATATAATTAGCTTTCTATAGGAATATAAAAGATGTATTTAGCAGTTTTTTCCAATTAGTACTGTGATCTATACAATTGGTATATATAGTAATAATAGAGATACTAAATAAGTTATTAGCTTTCCAGTCAAATTCAAAGTAGTAGTTTCTTATCTAATTTGAATATTATATTATTCACTTAATCGGTATATAGAAACAAGCTAATAGCTTACTTTCTATTATAACTATTAGTAGATATATTATCCCTTAGAATATAACTTTAGCTTTTTTATCCTTCTATTATATATTATATTTAGCTTTTACTTAATCCAAAGTAAAATCCCTTATAGCTCTAGTAGCTGGTATATTTACTTTCTATTAACCTTTAAATAATAAATAACTTATAACTCTTTCTATAATAAATTTATACCTTTCTATCTTTTTATCTTTATGGTTATATATAATTTGAATATCTCAAGATATTTAGTTATTACTAACTATAAGCTGTTTATGTAAATATTTATTATAGTTTTACAATCTATAATCTTAGTATTTCTACTATTAAATAAATCCTAGTTTATAATAATAGGTAATTCTATTACTGTTTTTACCAGATATAAGCCAGTATTAGCACGAATGCTATCATTAAGTAAGATTTCTGGTTAAATCTATATATAGGGTAAAGAGTTTCGATGCTATTCTAGATATAGAGCAAAAGTAACCAAATAAATCCTATCTATTTCTAAAACCAAACTTTATGTTACTAATTTGAAAACCTTCTATTATTAATAAAAGCTAATGAATCTTATATACATAAATTCAACAGAATTCAACTAGTTATCATTAGCTAGTAATATTAATCCATTAATTAGTTCTACTTGATATAACACTTTAATATATAGCTAGCTTTGACTATTTTATGCTAAGAGTAATATATTCAAACATTATTATAAGTAAGCGCGACTAAGTAGATATAATACTCCTTCTGATTATTGGACTAAGTATAATAATTACTACTAGGTATTAGCTCTTAATAATAGCTATTAATAACTAATAATTATGAGTAGCTAGTAATATACTCCAATAATAAATAATAAGTATTATATCATAATTCTATTATCATCTTTAATAGAATACTAATAATAAACAAATCTATATTATTCTCATTTATAATAATTACAACTTTTCTATCTATCAGCTATTATATTAGTCAATGATACTTGTAATTTAAAGTCTTCTCTATTTAGGTAAGTCTTTAGTATTTGTAGTATTTCCAAGGTAAATAAAGTAAATGCTAATTGTTAGATAAAACTTCCTTTAAAAGACCCTAAGAGGCATATGACTCTAGAAAGATAAAAGACCTCCAATACATTATTTCTATAAATATAATCGTTTTCATATAACTAGATAGTCCTAGAGCCTGTATAATTATATTAAAATAATGTTTCAGGGCATCTAGTAATCAGTCTTATAATAGTAAAGTAATATTAAAGTAGAATCTAATTAATACTTATTTTCTAAAGCTTTTGGTATGATAAAACACTTTATAAGATAGTAAGCAATCTTTTTGGAATATCTAGAAGCTACTTATTAATTTTAATATTTAAAATAATCTTATTCAAGCTCAGTCCCATATTCTGAAAATCTTATTTATTACAGTTATAATTAGATGTTTCTATATTTTCATAGCCTTCGTTTTATAAATTGCTACTTAAATTCTATAAGAAATTCTTGTTTTTATAAGAAATATAAAACAAAAGTGAACTTTGAAATTCCTAGTTCGTATAGGTATTTTATTCTATTCTATTTCTATATATATCAGGGATTTCTATATTATGATTATTTTGAAAACTCTTTCTCCAATAAGATTAAGATATAATCCACAAGTCTTAATTATGTTCTCAGATATATACTAATCAACTAAAGTATTATTATAAGATAAATATTTACTATATATAATTAAAGAAACTTGAAATAAATAGTATTTGTATTAGTAAGTATTAGAGTATATTTCAAGGTTTTATTAAGACTTATGACTTTACCAAAATTAGATTTATAATAATAATTATTCAATATTTCTTTTTGAGGGATACTATAAATTAAATATCATAAGCAGGTTATTAAAATTTAAATTAAAGAAATATATTAGATATCTAATAGGCTTTACTTTAAATCCTTATAGTTTCTATAAAATCTCAATTTCTATTCTTTAAAGAACTCTTATTATTAAAAGTATTAAATACAAGAAGATAGGACTTTATTAAAAACAAGATTTATATATAGTATTTATAAATAAGATTATAAATCTACTAGCTAAATTAACTATTAAAGAAGACAAAAGTTCTATTCGTAGAATATTTTAAAATCTAAAATAATATAAATAGATAATATTATATTACATATAATATATATTATAGTTAATCGATTATGTAAATAATTCATAACTAGTTATATCTATTCGTAATATCTATATCTAAGTTATAATATATATATATATATATAGATATTTGTCGGTTATACTATACTATAGAGTATATAGTAACTATACGTGTTACTATATATATAGTAGTATACCCTCTACGCCTTACTAGTAATAGGTACTAGGTACCTAGCACTAGCTATAGCTAAACGTATAGTAATTAGTAAGTAATTATTACGCTATAGATCTAAAGCTCTATATAATACGTAATACTATATAATATAATAATAATAATAATAAATAACTAGAATACTAGTTTATACCTATATAGTAAGATTATATATAGTATATATTACCTTCTAGATTAATTAATACTAATTAGTAGTTAACTTATTCATTACTATTATACTATAGATTAGTAAAACTAATTATAATAGAAGANATAAATAACTAGAATACTAGTTTATACCTATATAGTAAGATTATATATAGTATATATTACCTTCTAGATTAATTAATACTAATTAGTAGTTAACTTATTCATTACTATTATACTATAGATTAGTAAAACTAATTATAATAGAAGAAGTAACTATAAAAAACTATACTTAAGGTTTATATAAAATAAAAGATTATAAGACTAACTACTTAGATATTTTAGACTCTCCCCACTTTAATACTTTAACTAGGATATTCTAAAAAGTATATTAATATTTTAAAAGATTTTTATAAGACTTAAGTAGAAATATTATATTAAGAGCTCTTATTTTAATTAAATTAAGGTATACTTTTAGTAGTATTTTTGTAAGGTTTCTTAAATTTATACTTTTAATTATTACTTATTAGAATATATTTAGTAAATATAATAAACTTCATCAAGTCTTACTAGACTTTTATAATACTAGAGATTTATAGTATTTCTAGTCTTAACTTCTTAAGATTTATATAATTTCTTAAGATATATTTTTTACTTTTTCTTTATATAGATAAGTAAATCTAATAATTCTTTTATACTATCCTAATATTTATAATAATATTTAAATTACTAGCGCTTAGGGAAATACTTATTCTAAGTATTTATTTAATAATTATAGTTATATTAAGTAGTATTCTTATACTTATAAAGCTTTATTAATATTTAGATTTAATACTATTTAGATAGATCTAAAGTATTAATTATAAGAGCTTTATAGATAAAAATACCCTTACTATCTTAATATACTTAATATATTAAATTATATTTTATAACTATTTGAAGTTATATAGCTATAAGCTTTTTTTAGATATTTAAAAATAACTTCGAGGATTAGTTTATTTTAATATAGTAATTTATAAATATCTAAATTACTTATTATATTTAAAACTACTTTTTTTTCTATAGTATTAAGATTAATATAAATAAAGAA
>QAPG01000312.1:0-26587 GCA_004366825.1 Colletotrichum spinosum
TTATCTTCTTCTTCTTTTTTAGTATTCTTATTAAGTTATATAAAGTCTTTCATAATAGAAATCTTTTTAATTAATACTAAAATAATATTAATTAAGTTTGAATTATTAGTCTTATTCTTTTTATCTTTTTTCCTTTTAAAAGAAGTTTTAAAAAAACTTTTAAACTTTATCTAAATAGAAGATTTTTACAAATAAAAACTAGAATAGTTCTCTTTAGTATAGTTAGTCTTTTTATAATAGTAATAAAAAATACCTTTCTATTTCTTCTAAGGCTTCTTAATAACCTTAAAAGAAGACTACTTAATATTCTTATTCTTAAAATTCTTCTTAATTATAAAATTAACTAAAGAAGTATAAGTTTTCTTTTTAAACTTATCTAATAAATTAACACATAAGGAGTTTAATTTATAAGAATCTTCATTAGATTTAAAACTCTAAGTAATTAAAATAATGAAACCTTTATAATTTCTATTTAAACTATTTAAAATATAAATAATAATAATTTAATCAGATAGTTTAACTTTAGTATAAGAGAAATTATCAATACGTTCTTTAATCTTATTTAAATATTCTTCTAGAAACTTAAAATTACTAAGAATAGTATAAAAAAGTTTTTTATGTATAAGAAACTTATTAGAAAGGCTAGTTAGTTAATAAAGTTTCTTTAAATAACTAAATATATTAACAATACTAGTATTATTCTTAATAACTCTTAAAAAACTACCTTTATAACTTAACTATATATAACTAAAGGCTTTATAATATTTATTAGGATTAGGTAAAAAAATAAGCCTAGTTAAATCTATAAAGATATTTTTACTAATAAGTAAAGCCTTTATATAGATAGACTAAATATTATAATTCTAAGTCCCTTTTAACTGTAGGATAGAATATAACTTAGAATTACTTATATTCTTCAATAATAACTTAAAAAGGTAAGATAGTTATTTAATAAAGAATTAATTAAAATCCTAAAATAAGATTAAAATACTTAGAGAGTAACTCTAGTAGACTATTATTAACTAAAACATTAATAATAATATAGCTTAATAGTTAATTAATGATTAATATACTTATAACCTATAGTAGTCTAGAGTTCAAATCTTATAAGAAATACTCTTTTTATGACAATCTAAAACAACCTAAAATTCTAATTTATAAATATTACAATAAACCTAAAATCCTAATTTATAAAAGCCTTAGTAGACCTAAAAGCTAGTTTATAGAAAGTATTAGTA
The DNA here is from genome assembly GCA_004366825.1 of Colletotrichum spinosum. Taxonomy (NCBI): domain Eukaryota; kingdom Fungi; phylum Ascomycota; class Sordariomycetes; order Glomerellales; family Glomerellaceae; genus Colletotrichum; species Colletotrichum spinosum. The sequence continues at coordinate 1,239 of QAPG01000312.1, forward strand.
GATCTAAAAGCTAGTTATAGAAAGTCTTAGTAGATCTAAAATATAAGAGATTTTCAGCTTCTACTACTTAACTGTTTCTTTTATTAGCCTAGTAGTAAGCTTATTATTCCAACTAGTATAATCTTCCTATAGATTTATCTAGTATTAAACTAATTAATGAATGAGAAAAATTAGTTAATTAGTTAAAATAAATATAAAGAAATAAACTATAGAGCCTTATAGAGATAGTTAAAAGAAGTTTTATATAAATAGATAAATAGTAGAAAGTTTAGAGTTAATTAGTATAAACTCTAGTATAATATAAATAAGTATTAATATAAATAAGAGTATTAATATCGATAATAGGTATAAATAGGGATATAATATAAAAAGAGAAGTTAATATAAAGCTAGGCTTATAACCTATTAAACTAATAATAAGTAACTAGTAAAAAGTCAAAAGGAATTAACAACTCTTAATTATCAAAGAATAAATCATTTAGAATAATATCTAAAAATAATACTAATATTAATATAAATAGTAATAATAATAGAAAGTTCTAATTCTACAGGAAGTAGGGAACTTCGTAGTATTAATATCTAAATAGAATTTATTTTTAGAAAGATTAACCTTACGTTATATAGAACTCTTAGCTCTATTAAAATAATAATAGAAAGTTCTAATTCTACAGGAAGTAGGGAACTTCGTAGTATTAATATCTAAATAGAATTTATTTTTAGAAAGATTAACCTTACGTTATATAGAACTCTTAGCTCTATTACGCTTAGGCTACTTAGTAGTCTATTTACTAAATACTTTAATATTATAGTTTAATCAATTTAGAGTGTTAATAATGAAAGTAGTATAACTTTAACTCTAATAATTGGTTTTCTATAATAAATAGAAAATATAGGGTTATGAGAGTAATAAAGAGTACTTAAGCCTTTATTTACCTAAAATAAGTTATTAGGATAAATATAAGTAATAGCTAAATAGCTAGAACTCTAACAATTCTAATAACTTCTTTGTTATTATCTAGCTATATTTAGACTTCTTTTAACTTTTAGCTTCATATCTATAATATAAAACCTATAAAGTCTAACTTAGAACTAAGGGGTAGTATATCTAATTCTTTTTTTTCTTCTTCTTTATACTAACTATTTCTTCTTATAAAAGAATAACTATTTATTAATATACAGTTATTCGTAGAAACTACTAGTTTCCCCTTTTTAAAAGAAGGAATAAATTATATAATTTCTAAATCTAATTAAAAACCCCTATATTTATACTAGTATCATAGAACTTTACTATTAAATTAAGAATATAGAATAATAATAAGATATTAAGCTTATCAGTCTTAGACTAAAATATTCTAACTATCTGATTTAGAATATAGTCTAATATTATTTTTATCTTAATAATAAAAAACGTATTTAAAACTAAAGATTTTATAATACAGTTTTTAAATTTAATAAAACATCTAATATTAAAGATATAGTAATTACCTAACTAGATATGTTCTATTATCACTCTAGTAAAATCTATTACATAACTAATATTTATAATACCATAGAAGTTCAATCTTATTAGGGTTATATAAAATTATCAATTAGCTTCTTATATATATTCTTTGGAACCAATATTAATTACTAAGTTTATATTAATAATTCTTTAGACTTTAAAGTTTATTGAGTCTATAAATTAAATATTCATCCAGAAGTATATTATAATAAAGTTATAAATTATCACTAAAATTATTATTATATAGTCTACTATAAATACTATTTCTACTACTAAACCTACTATCTGAATATTAATATTATAGCTATTTTTAACTTAATTAAATTAAGTTTATTAATATATAGTTTTAGTATTACTAAGTATTCCTAAAAATAAGAATAGTATTATTACTTATAGTTAAATATACTTATAATTCTAATATTCCATTTACTTTTAAATTACTTAGTTTTACTTTTTAACCTTATTATAGAATACTATAACGTTTATATCTATAAGAAGGAAAATATCTTGAGTTTTCCTATTTTTAAAACCCTTATATATAATAGTTTTTATATATTTATAACTAACTTAAGTATATATAAACTAGTTATAATAAAGTCATTCTTCTAAGACTGAAATCTACTTACTAATCTTTCTATAATAGATATAATATATAAGATTCTACTTTGTTTACATATAGGGATTACAAAACTAGAAATTTCTATCTAATTAGTTTTCTTTATATTTAGTAAGTAAACAGAACTTTTAATATTTAGTAAGATTTCCTTTCTATTAGATATAAGTTCTATTATTTATATATTTTTAAATATCTATATAAATATAAACTTATAATAAGTTATAAGTAGGTCTATAAATGTAGTAGTTTTTAGTTTATATAAGTTATATAGTAAAAAGTAATTATTAGTGAGTTTTAATCTATTTATTAATTTAAGTTCTTTTATTCTTATCTTCTTTAAAACTCTTTCTAAAACCTTTCTAACTTCTTCTATAAGTAGTTGATTAATTATAATAATATTTAGAATATAATAAATATCTTCTATCTAACTTAACTTCTTTTTTAATATAAGTTACTCTTTTTTAGAATGTTGACTAAGAATAATATTACTAATTAGGTTTAAGTAGTTTATCATTTATCTTAAAACTTTATATTAGTAAAATACTATTAAAGCTAAGTTTATTTATATCCCTAGAGTAATATTTAGAAGTTAAAATATTATATTTAATTTTAAGATATTACTAGTTTTCTATTCGAATAAATATAAACTCTTTTAGTAATAAATAATAGAACTATATTACAATTAGACTACTTATTTAAATGATTATCCTATATAATACTACTTTCTACTTTCTCCAAATCTAAATAGACTTTACTAATCTAATAGTAATAGTTATTATAATTAAAATAGTAAATCCCCTTAGTAGTATACTAGGTAAGTTAAAAACACCTAAGTTTCTAATAAGTATCTAAATTAGACTAATAGTATATTATAAACTAACTTTATATACATTAGTCTTAAAAATTATTATCATACTAGAAACTACTTTAATTCGAAAATCTACTACTTCTTGTTTAAAGCTACTATTTTCTATAATTACTATTATGTTAAATATATGAGTTTATAATATAAATCCCATCGGTATCACTATTACTTATATCTATAATATATAATTTAACTACTAATCTTTAAGTTTCTTCAAAACTATTTATAAATGTATAAAAACTAATTTCTATTCTAATAAGTATTAATTAGTTAAAACCTAAGTCTTTAATTAAAGTAATAGTTCTTTACTATTTTTATTAAGTTTATTTATAATAGTCTAAGCTTTCTTTATAACCTTTATAGCTTTTAATGAGGAAGTCGAGTTAGTAAGTTTAGTTATTAATATAATAGGGGTAAATGAACTAGTTAACTATTTTAGAAAAGTCTAATTCCTAGCTTATTAGGATAGTAAATGCTTGAAAGAAACCTAAGATGTTTTAACTCATTAAGGAATCTTATAGTAAAGGTTTCTAGAAATTTCCCTACAAATTTAAAATAGGAGTTAGTATAAGGAAATATAAATAAAATTAGTATTAAGTAGAATGATATCCCTATAAAGTCTTACTTTTTTTGATAAGTTATTTATAGTAATTGAATAATTAACTATTTCTACTTAGCTGTCTAAAATTGGATTAGTCTTATAGTTTATAGTATTAAACTTCTTATTAGAATTATAACTAATTATGACATTAGTCATACTATAAATACTTATAAAAGTATCTTTAGTATCCTTCTGAATATACTTATTAGTTATTATAATTTCAATAATATACTTATACTATATATTATAATAAAAAGAGATTTTAGTAATTGTTTTATGTTCTAACTTACTAGAGATTCTTAATATAGATTTATAGGTATCTAGGAAAATAGAAATATTATTTCTTACAAATTTAAAAATACTCTCAAACTAAAGAACCATCTTTATTATTATTAGCTAAATAGTAAGTAGTTTTAAGAGCCTTAAGAATTCTCTCATAATTATTAAGTAGTTAAGTAAGTCATTAGAAACTTATATAAGAAGTACTTAAGTATTATAGTTTTTATTATAATTAGATAAAGAAGTATCTCTAGATTCTTTAGTAATAACTATTATATAGATTGAAGTTTATTAAAAAGTAGTCTATTAAATAAGAATCTTACTATAGCTAGTTAGGGAGGCTTAGGAGCTTTCTCCTTATTAGTAGTTAAATATTCAATAGTTATTATTATAATTATTATATTTTCAAGTATTTTGAAAATACTAATATACCATAATAAAGCGAATTTGGTCTAGTAATATATATAAAAGTATTTTTCTTGATTAAGGTTTATCTTTTTAGTATTCTTTCTTTTAGACTTCTTAAAGTATTTAACTTGTACTTTAATACAGAGTCTGGTTTATAAATCTACTTATTTACTTTTTATACTAATCTTCTTAAAAGTTAAGCCTATCTTTATCATACCTTAATTTCTAAGTTATTTTAATTATAGGTTATTATATAATAGCTATATACTTCTATTATGTCTTTCTATATATTTTCTGTTTTTATAAATAATCTATTTCTTTATTGATTTCCTTGTTTTTTAAACTTATTTTACTATCTTTTAATAAGAACTAATAGGTTAGTTTTATTAGCCTTATTAGTTTTATAAGATTCTTTTAAGGTTTCTATTCTAATAAGATAACATTCTTCTTTATCGTTTTATTATATTATTATATGATACAAATACCTATTCTAAATTAAACTTAAGGATTTCATTCTATTTCATAAAAGAAATAGATAATACTTTGGGTTTCTTATATTACTTTTAGGATTTCTTAGTTTCCTAATAATCTATAATTAGAATATAATTATTATTCCTTACTATTTATTAGTATTAAATTTTTAAATAAGCTTATTATAACTATTCAAGATTTAAAGAATTTCTATTTATAAGTTTTAAGGTTTCTTTAGTATTATCTAGTAGGTTAGGATAATAATATTATATTATATCTTCTAACTTTAATCTATTTAAAATAGTATAGAAATACTTCTTTATTCTAATCTATAAAAAACCAAAAAGAGATATATCTACTTCTAAATATGATTAAAATAGGTGCAGGTTACTTACGCTAGAATAATTAAAATAAATAAATAAAATAACTTCTTTTGAACTAAGTCTAATAGTAATAGAAAATAGGAGAAGAAATCTAGAAAGATATATTAAATAGAAAATATTATTTTTATAGATCTATAGTATAAAAAGTACCCTATTATAAAAGTAGTATTCTGAAATCTAAAAAGTAGAATTATATATAAATTCTATTTCTCTTACTACTATTTGTAAGATAAATACTATGGATATAAGTCTATAGTTTGTGCGTATATACTGCTTATATAATAAAGAAGGCCTTAGGCCTAGGCTTATTACAATAGAAGGCTAAATATTTAATATACCATAAACTAGTTTATAAGTAATTGTTATAAATCGAAACCTAAGGTGTTATATAAGATATTACTGTCAGAGCTTTATATAACTACTACCTCTATAGTCTAATGAAATGCTTTTATTTTTAGTATAAACTATTTTAATTTATTATAATTCTATCAGAAGATAACTAAAATACCTTTTGTCATAAGCTTCTAATATTAAATAACTTCTATATTTGGATTTAACTTAAGAGTGAATAGTGAATTATATAAAAGAAGTGAAATATAATAAAAGATAATAATAAATATAAATACTTTGAAACCTCTAATAAGAATTCTAATAAACTCTAAGAAGAATTAGTAGACTAACTTAGTAGAAGATAAAAACTAGTTCTTTTAAAAACCTTTTGTATACTTCTAATAAAACTATAAGATAGCTTTATTAAAAATATAATTCTTCTACATACAACAAAGCCTCTCCTTTATGAATACTTTTTAGATATAATACCTTTTATCTGTTTATATAGTAACCTTATATAATATAAGGTAGAACTTAGATAAGCTTTTATTAAGAAGTTAGAAGTTGTCTAATAGTCTTTATAGATTAGCTTATTATATAAAACTTGAATACAAATAGGTAACCTTTATATAATATAAGAACTTTAGTATCATTAGAGAATTAATATATTTCATATAAGAGTAAGTATAGTATTAAGCCTACTAAGTAGGTATAGTAATTTATATAAAGTCTAATTAGTCTAATTATATATATTCAAATACTTTACTCTAATATAAACAGATTATATCTTTCAATAACTTATATATAGATTATATATTATATGACTTATCTTTTATAATCATAAGTTTAAAAAGATTTAATTACTCTTGAAGTTACTATTAAAAAGTAAATATGAGAGAATCTCTTTTTAATCTATTATAATAATTCTTTAATAAACTATTTAGAAATAGTATACTTAATCTTTCATAACTTTAATATAATAATACGACTATCTAATAGTTCTAATCTTAACTATTTATATATTATATTATAATTCTATATAAGTAGTTAAAATATCTATAAATGCTTTGATCTAAATATGAAATCAAACTAGAATATTTTAAAACTAATTAATCTATTTAACTTTAATATATAGTTTATTTAAGAAGATACTACTCAATAAAAATCTAAGAGAAAACTAAACCTTTTACCCCTAAAGTTAAAAGCTCTTTTAATTCTTATATAAGAGATTTCAAGCTTTAGATAGTTTAAAAGTCTAATTATGAAGAAAGAAAATAAAACTTTACTATAATTTAAATATGAATTAATTTAACTTTTAATAATAACGTTTTGATAAATATTTAACTAGAACTCTTTAAAAGTAATAATATCTTCTTTTAAATCCTTCTAAGAGTATTTAAATATTGATATGTATAAAATAGTTTAATTATATAATAAGAAGTTAGAATAAAATATAAAAGGATTTTAGAGAAAGCTAATTTAAATATTTCTAGTTTAATATAATATAATAAGTAATATACTATTTGTTTTCAAATTGTTGAATAATATATTTTTAGTCTTTAGAAAACTCTAACTATACAAAGGTAATTCTATATGCTCAATTGATATATCTTACGTAATTTAATTATAATCTAAAATTAAAGTATCATCAAGAAAGAGATTCCAAATCTAGAATTTAAAAGCTTTATCAACTATAGAGAAGTCTTTTCTACTTTATCTTATAGTAATATAAACTTACCAAAGGATTAAAACAAAATACTCTTTATTTTAACTTTTCTTATAGGAAAGTTAGATAAGGTATTTTAATTTAAATCAAAGTATTTATATAATTTTAAAAGTTACTTATATCTTCTGGGGAACTATAATTATATTGAATATATTATTATAAACTTGAATATTATCTTCTAATATATGTAGATAATAGTTACTATTCAGAATAGTATAATAAATAGAATAAATAGTTCAAAATTTCTATTCTCCATTAGAAGTTAGTAATAAAAGAATAGCTAAACTTCTGAGAATAGACTAATAGAACTAAAGAAGCATTTCTAAATGTTTCTAAAGTTAAAATACTTCTTTTAAATAGTAAATCTAATAGTAATAGCTATTATTCTTCCAATCTATTATATATCAATATTAATCCTTTTCTTCTTCAAAGGTTAATTATAATCCTTTTTGAAATCCTTTTAATTGTTTCAAGACTTTACTTACTTCTAATAAGTATAATACTTAATGATTATAGAAGGATGTATATTCCTAATTTAATAAATCACTTTGAAAAAGAATCTTCTAAATTAAATAAGAAAATAGATATTATTTAAAATGGTTTAGTCGACTTCCCTATAGTTAGATAAGATAAATGAATAATTAAAAGTATGTTTAATGGATATACTTTTATAACGCATCTTTTATACAATTTATTTACATAGAGATATTATAGAGTTTATTATCACTTCTATTAGAATAATAGAAATAGAAGTTCTTTGATATATTAAAATAAATCTAAACTCCCCCTATAACATATATTTCACTAATATATAACTTATATATATAAGGACGTATAGAGTTTAAGTAAAAGTAATAAGAGAAAGATTATATATAATTATAAAATTTAGAACTTATAGAAAGTAAAAAAGGAAAGAATTTTAACATATTCTTTCTTATATTTAAATGGAATTGATTTAAATTTTACTAAGCCTAAAGGCTTAATTAAAATATGAGCTATATTATCCTCTATATATATATAATATATAAAGATATCTTTATCTCTTATAAAGTCTCTTATAAAGTAATATCTTCTATCTATATATTTTACTTGTTTATAAAATTCAGAATTTTCAACTAGGTTTTGTACTATTAAGTTATCTATAAAAACTTAGGTTTTGAAATTTTAAATGATCCTAATTTCAAATTTATGTAATTATAATTATAATATAAATAAGTTACTTCTTTATAGATATTTAATAAAGCTATATATTCAACTTCATAAATAAATGGAACTGCTATTTTTTATTTTATAGTAGAATAGTTTATAATATTACTATTTCTTTTTAAATAGCAAATTTGAGAAGAAGTAGATTTTCTATTATCTAGATTTCTTACCCAATCTCAATCAAAATATCCTATAATACTCTTTATAGAAGATATATTTCTATAATTATAAATAAATCTATATCTTTTATTATTATTTCAACAATTCTATATATAGATAGAAATTCGAAAATAAGTTTCATTCAGATTATAGGTAAATTAAGAACAGCCTATTACTAGAAAAGTAATATTAAATTCTATTTTTAAAGCTATATATAATAAAACTTCTTTTCTCTATTTAAACTTTAAAATATTTTCTTTTGAAGTTTATTCTTATTTTTAAGTAATTTGAAGTTATTATCTATAAGAGTTTCCAACTTATGAATAGTTTCTATTTATACTTTTCAATGACTTTCTTAATATATTTATTCTAATTAATAATAATTGTTTTCTTTTTCAATTTACAGATAAAATATAACTAAGAAAGAAAGAAAGTTTTCTTAAGTTCTATGTTTCTATTTTCTATTTTAAAGAATTATATATATGATTAGCTATTCTTTGATTATTTGTAGTTAGTAATATATTATTAACATAGCAAGTTAAAATAGCTATATAGGATTTCTTATTTAGAATACAAATCACTTTATTATAAATAGAAATAATAGGTCCTATTAAATAAGGAATATTCTTTAGATAATAATATTAAGATTGAAGACTCTATTTTGAACTATATAATATCTTCTTTAATAAATAAATAAAGATATAGTCTGTACTCTTCTTATCAGTAGTTATATTTATATTCAAATTAGATTATAAAGAATCCTTCTTTATATTAAAATAAATTCTAGTTAGTAGAAGAATATATAGATTTATTAATATTAGTATGAATAAATATTATAGTAACATTATCTTATATTAGAATCTATTCTAAATGAACAGAAAGAGTTATTATATATCTCTGGTTTTTAGACCCCAAATAGTATTAAAGATTTCTAAATAATTAATACTTAAATAATAATTATAGCTTTAAGCTACCTATTTAGGTTTATATATACTCTTTTCAGTTATATTATTTTGTTTGAACCTATAAATCTATCTACTACTTAAAGTATCAATTTTTTAATATCAAAAGTAAATAGTAGTATTATTCTCTAACTATTTATAGATCTTATTTATTCTATTTCTTTTATCATAGCTAGAATCTAGTTTCTCTATTAAAGGGATTTGAATGCTTAAATAAAAGTGGTAGGTTCTTCTACTTTAATACCTAATAATATATAAGAAGCTTAATTATTCTTATTAGTATGCTTATATAATTTTATATAACCATTTAAACCAAAATAGTGTGAAATAGTAATCTTTATAGGTTTTATATTCTTTTAACTTTATCTAATATAGTAGGTAAATTAATATATAGGTTGGACTTTCCCTGAATATTATTATTACTTTCTGTATTTATCCTGATAGTTTATTACTTTCAATCATTTTAATATTTGAACTTTCTTCTGGAATTATTCCAGTTATTTCGAGATCTCCAGTAGTTGGATTTATCAAAGAGTTATTATTATTATTATTATTATTATTCCTATTTTGACTTATATTAGAAATAGATTTATCCAGCTTTAAATAGCATTATTATTAGGCTGACTAGACTGATAATTATTAGAATTCCTTTCTAAATCAATAGATAGAAATAACTCGTTCTTAAAGTATAAGAAGTATTCTCTAGGATTCCTAGATCCCTAGACTATATAGCTCTCTTTTTATTAAAGTCTTAAATTTTATAGATATTATTTCTACAAGTTCTAATAGCTCTTTTATAAGTTCTTATATGTTATTTCTTAATATTAGAATCTTTATATTTATAATAATAGAAGCTACTTTAGACCTTAATATTACTAATATTAGGTTATATTGTATTCTTTAACTTATAGCGGGTTTTGATATTTACGGAATTGTAAGGAGTCTAATTATATATGTATAGAGAAGCTATTTAAATATCCTCTCATAAACAATAAGGTAAATTTAAAAAATAGATTGCAATTCTAATTTTATTAATTAGAATCCTTATTATCTTTTTATTAAAATATTAGATCTATAAGTATAAAGAGATTTAATATTATAAATAGTATTAGGATAAGAATAAATCTTTTTTATTTTCCTATTAGTAAATCTTTTCCTTCTATTAGTATCAAATTCTTTTATATTTCTTTTATTATTATTATTATTTACTAATCTTTTACATTTAAGAAAGACGTTTAAAATCTCTTTAGCTCATTTAGGTTCTAATAAAACTTTCTAAGTGAATTTGGTTAATTTATTAATAAATAGAATGAATCTATTAAGTCTAATATATATTACAAAAGTTATAAGTCTATTTAAATCTGAATTAATATAGTTTCAACAGTAAAGATTGTATTTTTATCTGTTATTATCTTTATTAATGTTATTAAGGGAACTTCTTTTAATAAAAGCTTTATAAATAGAAAGAATATCTATTTAATTAATTTTATAAGATAAGTTAAAAGTATTATCTTCCAACTTATATATAGCCTTTATATTAATATAATATAAATAGTGGTATTAAAGTTGAATATTCTCTAATTCAATAGTAGAAAGAATAATATCGTTTTATACATTAGAAATATTAAGCTTCTATAATATTCTATTTTTAAACTTTATCATTAGAATAGAATCCACTTCTATATTATAAAATATAGGGCTCTTCTAGAACCTTCATATGATTCCTATAATATTAAGTTTATTTTAAAATAATCAATTAACTTCTAATTCTAAAATAGAATACAATTCTTTTAATGTAAAAGCTTGATTCTTTAAAGATATTCTTGAACTTCTTATTATTCTAATTTCAAAATATACAATACTTCTCTATTTAATCTCTTTTTAAATTAGGCTTATATTCAATAGAATAGATTTACTTTTGACTATATAAATTCTAATAGTAATATCTAGGTAAGAATAAATATTTCTATCATTTTCTCTCTTAATTAACCTTCTAGGATTTCTAGTTATCTATTAATTTATTAGAAAACCTAGAAGTTTATTATTATTATTTCCTTTTATAAAGGAGTTTTGAAAGATTCTTATGTCTTTAAGAGTGTCACTTTTTAAGAAGAATATATCAAGATTTATATTTTTAGAAAGGAATTCTTGAGATTTAAGATTTTCTTTCTCTTCTAATAGTTTATCTTCTATTTTATCAATTTCTTCAGCTAAAACAATATCAATAGATTTGAAATACTCTTCTATTAAGTTGAAGCTTTTTCCGGATGAATATAAGTATAGCTTTCTTTAGTATAATTACCTTTCTTATAAGTTTCATAAGAAATTCCGTTCTATTTTATACATAGTCTTTTAGTAATTCTAAAATTCCTTTTCTTGTAAGTACTTTTAGTATAATGTTTTGAATTACCATTTCTTCTTCTAAATTTATTTAATGAATTAAAGAATAAAGAATTTAAAATATAGATTTCTTTATTAGACTTAAGATTCTTAATTATAGAAGTAATAAGACCTTTATAATTAGAATTAAGGCTATTTGAAATATATAGTATAATTATTTATTTCCATAATTCTAATTTATCATGATACAAATTATTTATTAATTTTGTAATTCTATTTAGAAATTGTTCTATACTATTCAAATTCCTTAAAGTAATTAGTTATATTATAGGTCTTTAATCCTTTTAAAGTCATATGCCTCTCGGAACCTTTTAAAAGAAGTTATACCTAGTAGTTAGCTTTTATTTTATAAACCCTATAGATGATACCAAGGCTACAGAGCTATTTAAATAGAAGAAATTTCAAATAGTAATAATGCTATTAGTTAATATAATTAGTAATAAATAGGGAAGGTATAGATCTATTTATTATAGTTATTTCTTTAAAGAATCGTAAAAAGTTATTATATAATACTAAATACTAACTAGCTACTAGTACCTATCGCTAGCTATTAATAGTTAGTAGCTATTAAGATAGCTATTAGTAAGGACTAATAGCTAGTAGTAATTACTATATTTAATTTATATAACTAAAAGGTTTACAACTATTAGTCGTATTTGCCTACTGTAGTATTTAAACTTACTGTCCTTACTATGAAATAATAAAAGCCACCTAGACGTTAAGCGGCTACGTCAAATAAGTATTACTTCAAGTAGTATTAAAAGATTGTTTACAAATTAAGAATTTATTAGTAAATCTTAAGGGCTTATAGAGTTCTTAAAAATATTTGAATTTTTAGAAACTATCTATATTATTTTTAATACTTCAAAGAAGGCTTCCTTAATATATAAGAGGATAATTCTTCAATAAGTAAAGTATAAGACCTTTAGGTTGAGAAGAACTAGACTTATAACCTATTAAATTAATTAGATAGGTAAATAAATTGACAACTAAGTGATTACTATAGATAACTATAAAATCAAGAAAATGTAACATAATAAAAGTAGCTTTCTCGATATAAAGATTTATTTAAGATATTGATAACAATAATAGTCAAATAGAAGGAGAGATAGTGATTTAATTACAACTATAATTAACTATTTCTAACTATTATTCATAGAGATATTAAAGCCTATATATAGAGGGTTTATCTCAGAATTCTAGTTATACTACTAGGGTTCTAGCTATAGTTATAATATATAAACTACTATAGTAATAATATATAAAGTATTATAATTATAATACATTTACCTTAATATAGTATATAAACTACCATAATTATAATATATAATATATTATAACTATAGTATATAGGCTTAAGAGTAATATATGTTATAGTATAGTTATAATATATTAGCTATTATAGCTACAATATATACAGTACTATAATTATAATATAAATGACTTAAGCTACCTCTAAGACCTGATAAAAGAATAAACCTCTATGCCTTTACTTCATTGACTTAAGAACTACTGAGAATAAAAGGGTAAAATAAATTTATATTTTTAGGGCGATTTCTATACATTTCATTCGTATAGAAATATCGTAGGATGTTCTATTACTTCGATTGGAATAATAGAAATAGAAGATTCTTTATGTATTAGAATAAATCTAATACTAGTTAGTCTTATTAATATATAATCTTCTTAATATAAAGCCATCCTATATATAAAAGAAGTATACTATAAGTATAATAATTATACCTTTTAAGATAATTGAAACATCCCTTATATATTAGTTCTACTACTCTTTTTAGTAATACTCTAACTAAGTATACTTGAGACTTTATAAAGTTATATAATAAGAATATAAAATATAATAGAGACTTATATAATATATTCAAAATAAAGATCTATATCCTTTATAATTACTATTTTGAGCTTAATATCTTATATTATATATGGACTAATACATTCTTAATTATATTAGAAAATTAGACTTTAAGATATTATTTAAAATACTTAAGTAACTTTACCCTCAATTTATAATTTAAATTGATAATTCGCCATATCAAAAACTACTTGATATATAATAGATATTAAAAATTATATCACTCTAATTAATAAAGTATTATATTTCAAAATGATATTTAGTTACTTTTGCTCTATATCTAGAGTAATATCTAAGCTTAACACTCTATATATAGATTTAACTATAGACTTTACCTAATAATAGTATTCATACTAATACTAACTTATAATTAATTAGAATACTAATGAAATTACTTATTATTATAAATAATTATATCTCTAGTTCTTATATTGAATCCTATAGTAATAGAAGGATTTATAATAATAATTAGAAAGAGCATTATTAGGGCTAAAGCTTAATATTTATAGCTAAAAGTAACTATTGAGGTTATGGGGTTGAGAATCTTTATAAACCTCTTAAAAATAGAATAAAGTAGAGTATTAAGAGCTAGGCATTCTATAATCTATTCCTTTTTTATATCTAATTTATTCTTAAGATAGTCTAATAGCTAGAGTAATAGGATATTATATCTTTATAATAAAACTAGAATCTCCTGAAAATCTATATAGCTACTTATAAAAGAAATACTATAGAATAAATAGAGAAATATCTAACTGTAATTATTATAATTAAAGCTATTAGTTTATTAGACTAAGTCTTAATAAAGTTATTCTAAATCTTATAATTAATAAGTAGCTTATAGATATTTAAAAGAAAGTTATCTAACTATCTTATAAATTACTATATTAAACTAGTAATATTAGAGACTAAGTGTCAATTATATAATATCTTAATATTAGTTTCTTATTATAATATTAGTTATTAGATACTTTATAATACTATAATAATATAATTATAAGAGTTTTAAAAACTATCTAATTGTATAAGAAGTATTTATATTTTCATAAGTATTATTTATATATTAGCTATACTTAATTAATATGTCCAGATTATTTACTAATAAGAGTAAATTAAATCTTATTATACTTATATAGAAATTATAAGTTGACTTGTATTAATAATGGGGAATCTGTATATTAATAGTATAAAGTCTCATCTTAGGGGTAAATAGGGTTTAATAGGGATATTAACGTTATAGATATTAAGGTTATAATAAATATTTCAATAGAATACTTATAGTTAGTAGTAATTAAATATCTTAAGATATTTAAATTATATATTAATAGCTATAAAGGTATAAGGTTATTATAGAAGGAGTTATCAGTTATTCATTATCTACAAAAAGGTTAATATAAAGTGGGTATACTAGCTATAGCTATAAGAAGTTTAATTTCAAATTAACTAGGGGCTAGCTATAGTAGTTAGTAGGGGGATAGGAGGGCTGAAGCTATACTTTAGGGGGTAATACTTCTACTAATAGTCATAATAGGGAGTGAGCTATTGGCCCCTCCTATTTCAAGATTTTATAATTAAATATCTTGAAAATAATAAAAAGAAAACTTTTAAAGCCTTTATATTAAAGTCTATATATATTTAAAATACCTTCCTATGAAGTTTCTATATAAATACATATTTCTAATTCATAAATATATATTATAATATATTTAAATATTAATGAGTTTTCTTTAGTCTTATAGTAACTTCTTAGAATCTCTATGATGAATTACAATTAGCTA
The DNA here is from genome assembly GCA_004366825.1 of Colletotrichum spinosum. NCBI lineage: Eukaryota > Fungi > Ascomycota > Sordariomycetes > Glomerellales > Glomerellaceae > Colletotrichum > Colletotrichum spinosum. The sequence goes on from QAPG01000312.1 coordinate 16,793, forward strand.
TAATAATATTATGTTAGTTTAAAAGTCATGATATATTTTAAATAGTAGAAATAATAACTAGAAATAAATTAATAATTAATTCTTAATTAACTATTTATATAAGTCTTTTTAACAGCACTTTTGAGATATTATATTGTATAATATTCAATATCCTTATAATAATACTTTATAATATTTACATTTATTCATATTGCATAGAACCTATCCTTCCTTTATTCTTATATATAGCTTTTTGATTTGGAAGTTGAATTCATATAGTAAAATAGATTATTAATCCATAAGGTATGTTCTCAAGGAGAAGTATATTGTATTAAATTAACATAGGTTAAATATTACTCTCAAGGTATATTTTATAATACTATATTAAGCTTGCTTATAAATTATAAAGATATTATTAGTTTAAATAATAACCTTAAGGACTCTCCTTGAAATAATAAGCCTGATAATACTATAATATAATACTAAATATAGTTATTCTTAAAGGTAAGATTACTACTCCTTTTAGATAGTTTTTAATATTATATTTTAGTAAAAGGTTTATTCTTCTTAAAAGAAATAAAATTACAAGAATCTTTTAAAACTAAATAATATTCTATATCCTTATTTAAAGTAATACTTCTAATAATAGAATTATCAAGAAAGGTAGTATTATAACCTCTATATCTATATTTATATTATCAAAGCTATTATTTAAATACTATTTTCTAAAGTATCTTAATTTAAATATAGCCAATTTCTTGACTATTAAAAATTTATAATCTACTATATTTAAATAGATAGTTAACTCTTTTATAATTCTTATATTTCTATAAAGCGAATTCATGATAATATGTTTTCATAGTATCTTTCTAATTATTAGATTCAGAATAATTAAAATATCTATACTTCTCAATATTCCTCATATTCTATATAATACTATATAATATTTCCTTTTTATTTTACTTTATGAATATAAATTACCTTAGTATTAAATTGTATAATATTTATGACTAGTTCTTTGAAGATAACTAAGTTATACTCATTATTTGAAGATAGGAGTATCTATAAATACCTTTTAAAAAAGATTATAATTATATTTATATATCTTATAGAGATAGAAATATAGAAATCATATTACTATTTTAGATATTTAATTATTATATATCTTTATAGTATCTTTATAAGAATAAGTATAGTATTAAGGCTACTATACGGCTATACCGGCTTATATAAAGCCTAATTGCTCTACTTATATATATTCAAGCGCTTTACTCTAGTTTGAATAAATTATACTTTTAAGAACTTCTATCTAAACTATATAGTATATTATTTATTTATTATAGTTATAAGCTTAGTTTTGTTTAATTTATTTCTAAACTATTCTTAATTAATTAATATAAAGAAATTATCTTTTAATCTATCTTATTAGCTTTTTAATAGGCCATTTGAAAAATAATATACTTAACTATTAGTAGTCTTAATTCAATAGTAAAGCTATCTAATAGCTCTAATTTTAACTATTAGTATATTATATTATAATTCTATATAACTAGTTGAGATATCTAGAACTATTTTAATCTAAACATTGAATTAGATTTTAATATTTTAAAACTAACTAATCTACTTAGTTCTAGTAAATAGTCTATCTAAGAAAATTCTATTTAATAAATAACTATAAATATTAAATCTTTTACTTTTAATACTAAAAGTATTTTTAACTATTATATAGTAGATCTTAAGTTTTAAGTAATTTAAGAATCTAATTATAAAGAAATAAAGAAATATTATAATATTATTTTAACAAGATTAATACTACTATTAATAATAGCTTTTTAATACCTTCATAAATAGAACTCCTTAATAATAAGAAGATCTCCTTTTAAGCTTTTCTAAGAATTCTGAAATATTAATATATTTAGAATGATTTAATTATATAGTTATAAGTTAGAATAGAATATTAGAAAATCCTTAAAGACGTTAATTTAAATATGTTTAGTTTAATATAGTATAATAAGTAGTATACTATCTACTTTTAAGTTATTATATATTAGATTCTTAGAATCTAAGGAATACTTATAGTTAAAGAATAGCTTTAAGTTTTTAGTTAATATATTTTAACTAATTAGGTTATAATTTAATATGAGAATAATATTCAGAGAGAAATTCTCAATTTAGGAATTAATAGTCTAGTTAAACATAGAGAGGTTTCTTCTATTTTATTTTATATTAATAAAATCTCAATAAAAAGGTATAGTAAAATACTATCCGTATTAGTCATTCTTATAAAAGGATTGAATAGTATATCTTAGTTTAAACTGAAATGTTTATACGATTTTGAAATTTATTTATATCTTTTATAAAATTATAAATATATTAAGCATATTATAATAAGCTTATATATTAGACTTTTTAAAATTTAAATAGTAATTACTATTTGAAATAGTATAATATATAGGGTCGACAACTTAGAACTATATATCTTCTATTAAAAGTTAGCTAAAAAGGGATAGCTAAATTCTAAAAGATATATTAATATAAGTAAAGAGGTATTTCTAGAAATATTGAAAGTTAAAATAATTCCTTTAGGTAGTAAATCTAGTAATAATAACTACTACGGTTCTAATTCAATATATATAAATATTAATTTCTTTCTTCTTAAAAGGTTAGTTATATTCTTTTTAAGAACCTTTCTAACTATTTGAGAATCTTACTTATTTTTAGTAAATATAGTATTTAATAGCTATAGAGTAATCTATATTATTAATTTAATAGATTTATTTAAAAAGGGATTTCTTAAGTTGAATAAACGAATGAATACTATTTAATATAATTTAGCTGATTTCTTTATAATTAGATAAGGCAAGTAAGTAATTAGGAATTTTTTTAATAGTTTAAAAAAGAAGAATATACTAGACTTAATATTAGATAATATTACTTATATTAAAGATTTCTATATTAATATTATTTCAAAAGTTCTATTTTTCAATAGGACTAAAATCTAATATATGAGCTTTGATTATATTCTTAGATTCAGCTTAATTAATTAATTAATTATTATATAATAGTTATTTAGAAAGTATAACTTTATATTCTTTCAATATAAGCTAGTTTGAAATTATTTCATAGTTTATTTAAATAGTTTAAATATTATTTTAAAATATCTAAATATACTATTTTCTTAATTTCACCTTAATATAGCTCTTCTAGATATAAAATCTAATAATACTGATATATAGTATTTTTAAATAGGATATTTAAAATAGAATATACTTAAATATTTAACTTTTAATATTTAAGAAGTAAAGAATATAAGACTAAGGTAATCAAACTATAGTTATTATATAGAAGTCTATTCCTAATAGTCAATTTCTAGGTAAACTTTAGAGTTATAATTAGTTTACCTATTTTAGTATATTACTTAAGATCTATTTAACTTTCCTAAGGCTTATATAAGTACCTCTTAGGTACTTATTATTAAAAATGAATTTGAAACTTATTCTTTATATTTATACTACTTAATAAAACTTATAATTTAACTTGTTAACTAATCATAATATTTAACAAATAGGTAAAGAAGTAAAGAAGCTTTTCAATTTATAAGATTCAATAAGATATTAAAAAAGTAGTAATAGTAACGAATAGAAAAGCTAGTTATTATAAATAAGTAATAGAACAAGGAATGAATCTTAAGCTATCTCTTTCTTATATTCAAGAGTTAGTTAGAATAAATAAGTATATTAAAAAAAAACTAATTACCCAAAGAATAAAAATATAAGAATCTATTAGATTCTTATTTAAACTATAAGTAGAATTAATTCAAATAGTAGCTATATTATATGATATATTTCTAAATATTAAACATAATTAGAAATTACTATATAAAATTAAGGAAGTTAAGTATAAATAGTATCTTTATTAGTATGTATTAGAATATACTCTGAGTTTGTATTAAGATTTATAATCTTACTAGAGATAGATTTATATTTACAGATATTAAGTATATCTATTTAAGGAATACTATAACTAAGATATTTTAAAAGAATTATTTAAAGTTAAACCAAAAGGATATATTAGATATTTAATAAGTAATACTCCAAATATTTATAAGTTTTATAGGATTGAAATTTCTATTTTCTAAAAAGCTATTATTATTTAAAATATTATATTTAATAAGATAAGGTTTTACTTAAGATAAGACTTATATAAATTATAAATAGAAAAGATTATGAAATTACTAATTAAATTAGTTACTAAAAATAATCTAATTTCACTCTTAAAGTATTTAGAGAATTTAGAATAATAAGAATATTTATTAGGAAGTCTTTTCTTCTACTAGTTATCCTATTAGTATTAGAAATAGCTTAAAATCTTAAATGAAATTTGGAATTAGTTTTAAAGACTAATAAAAGAGGTATAATTATATTTAAATTAATAGTTAAACTAATAGGATTAGTCTTAACTTCTAATTAACTTTAATTAAGTAAAATAACGTTAAGTAAAAATTAGAATTTAAGAAGTATATTAAGTATTAGAGAATTAAATAGTATATTCAAAATAAGAGATCTAATTAGTTAAGAAAAAAATTTATGTTAATTAAGTAAAGAAGTAATTATTTTAGGATTCTTATTTAATTAACTGAAAGAAGATTAAAATATAACTTTGTATTGTAACTAATTAGATTCAATCCAACTATTTAGAAATCTAGCTACCTATATAAGAATAAATAACAATAGTAACTTAAGCTAGAGATTAATATTCATAATTATATAATATTTTTAAAAACATATAATAGTAGTATTTCATATCTTCCAGAATATAGATAGGATAGTTTTACTAATATATACTTATTTAATTAGTAGTAGGAGTTAGATAAAAATAGTCTTAACTTCTTAATTATATTTCTTGTTACTTAAAATATAGTTTTAAAGAAGACAAACCCTTCTATTAAGACTTCAATATATCTCAATTAATTAGTTATATTATTAAAAGCTTAGAAGGATATTACTAACCTTTATAAACTACTATAAAAGTCTTTTATTAAAATAATAAGAATAAAGAATATAAAATCAAAAGAAAGTGTCTCTAGTAAGAAATAAATCGCTAATATATCAAAACTAAACCTTTTCTTTTTAAAGAAGATTTTATTTATTAGATAAATATAAATAGTTTTTTAGAATAGTATAAAGTAAGAATTTATATATATAGAGATATATAACTACTTAATTTACGATAAACTATATATATAGTAATACTAATTATCTAAACTTTTCAAAAAGCTATAATACTTATAATATAATTTAACTTTAAAGTTTCATAATTTAGGATTATTAATATATTTCTAAATATAATAAGGGATTTTAATAGACTTCTAATAATAATTAAACTACTAAATAGATCTAAAATAATAATATATTAAATCGAATTCAAATAGGTTTTTTATAAATTTTAAGATATACTTCTTTTTTAAGATAAAGGTGTTTATATTTTATTGAAGTTATTAGGTTTCTAGTTATATTGAGAAGAGCTTTATCTATTTCCACATAAGAGTTTAAATAATTATATCTTATTCTATATAGATAATATTCTTCTCTTATATTATAAAGTAATTAAAAAGGATACTTTTAGAATTATTCAAAATATAAAATATACTTATAGACTTAACAAATAAAGCCTTATTAAGTATTTCTTAAGAATTTAAATTATAAGAAATTATAAGTATTACAAGTTTTACTTAGTTTATAATATATATATTATTAGAATTATAGAATACTTTAATTTTAAATATAGACTTATTCTAATAATATTATTTTAGTAATATCTTTTACTATAAATCCAATTAAACTATACTAAAAGAAACTTATACTTATTAGATAAGAATTAGTTTTATTCTTCATATTTGAATTATAATATAACTAGATGTCTTATTGATATATTTTTAACTTTTAAAATACCTTATACATCTTATTTAAATATATTAAAATATAGTTAACTATATAATTTAATATTTCTATGAGATAAAGTTCCTAGTATTATTATTTAGAAACTTAAAAAGTATTAATAACAATTTTTAAATATTTCTAATTACTAGAGATATTTCTTTTATGGGTTATAAAGAAATTTAAAGAGTAAATTATAGTTATATTATTTCTTTATTTAGAAGATTCATCTAATCGAAAGCTACTTAATAAAGTATAATTATAATATTAATAATTGAAATAGAACTTCTTAGTTTTAAATATATTTTAAAAGGAGTTATAGTATTAAAAAGACTATTTTGAAATATTAAGTTTAACTTTAGAGATATTTAGAGAATCTATTATAATAACTATTAGATTATTAAGCTAGTTATTTTAAATAGTAAATATCTATTAATTAGATTTTAATATATAGATAGTTAATAAATATGATTATATTAAAAAATACTTAACAAAAGTTTCAAAATAGTCTATATACCTATAGATATAATACTAATAGATAGACTTATAAGAAACACAATTTAAATAAAACTTAAATAATTTAGAATACTTCTTAACCTAATAGATCTATAAGTAATATCTATAAAACTAATCAGAATAAATTATCAAGTCTTTTAGAATTATTCCTAATTATTTAAATAATATATCGAAGTAATTTAAATTCCTAAAGTTTAACTATTTAATAAAACATCTTAGTTTTAATTATATAGAAAGTTAGAAAGTAGTAGAGCTCTTTAAGTTATTAATAAAGAGTAAAACTTTCTATTTAAGTTTATATTTAATTTAAAATGAATTACTTAAACTTAGAACTTAAAACAAATAGGTAAGACGTAGTAATTAGTATATAGAAATCAATTTAAAGAAGTTTAGAAAATTGATTATACTTTCTAAAAGAAGGAGTTATTATTAAAATCTATCTTAAAAATAAGAAGAACTTATTAGAACTAACTATTAGAATATTAAAGTTAAAGTTCTAATTTCTAAAACTACTAAGAATTACTTAAGGTTTAAATTTCTAAATCTTCTAATAACTAATTAAAATATAGAAATTTAAATAATAAGAGATTTAATTAAGATTACTAAAAGCTTAGAAGTATAATTAGTAGTAAATAGTTAGATAGATAATAAAACCTAAACTAGTTAAATAATAATAAGTTATATAATAACCAGAACTCTAGTAGTAGAATTAGAAATACTTCTATTCTTAAGGAAAACTAATTTGAATTCTTTCTATTATTAAGAATAAAATATAATTGGGAAGAATTTCTTAATATTATTAATCTTCTTATTCGTAAATTATAAAAAGTTAGATTTACAACTAAGATTTTAAGATTAAGCTAAACTACTTATCTTATTATTATTTAAAATCTAAATAATATTAAAATACTTCTCAAGTACTTTATAGGTTTTATTAAAAACTGGAATATAAGATCCTCTCAATCTAAACTTATATTAATAATAGTAAATAGTAAGTAAATCTTTACTTCTAATACTAATGTTATAAAAATAGTTTTCATAATAAAAAATAAAACTTAAATGTAAATAGTATAAAGCATAATTTAAATAAGCCAAGTACTACTAATTATTTTTATCTAAAGAAGATAATCTCTATACTCCTTAGTAATCTTATCTAAATTACTTTTTTTAAATAGAATAGATTTTATAGGAATACTTTTAGAGATATTAGACTTCTTATTTAGTTTAACTCGTTAATATTTAGTATTTTTGAATTAGTATCTAAAGTTATTTATCTTAGATAAAGGGTTTTAATTTCTAATTCAAGTAGATTTCTTTGTAGATTCTATTATAATCTTAATATATTTTTTAAGAAGTTCAACTAGTTTATTAATAGTATTCTCTTTATTCTTTATTTATTTCTAATAGACTTAAGTTCTTCTTCTCGATCTTTAGCTATAGGATTACTAGTTAAATTATCTTCTTTATTTTTAAAAGGTAGTTGAAAAATAGGAACCTTTCTAAAGTAATTAAAAGAATATTTAGAACTACTAAGTATAATAGATTTCTTTTAGAGTAGTAGCTAACTTCTTAATAAAACTACTTGATTTTAGTATATGAAAAACTTGAAGTAGTAGCAAATATAGTAAGTATTTTTCAAGATTAGAAAGCTTAGCAAAATGGAGATAAATAAAAACCTTAAGTTATAATACTACAGCTTCATACTACTACTTATTCTTTAAACTAGAAGAAAATAGATAAGAACTTTAGGAAGCCTACTAGTTTATTTTAGTTAGTCTTAAGAGTATTACTTATAGATATATTAAGTTAAGAAGTACTCTAAATCATTCGAACTTTATTTAGGTGAAGTCTTTCATAAGTCTATCTACTAGTATTATATCTATAAGTATATAGATGATTTTAAAACTTCTTTTTAAGTATTCTTAGCATAACTATATTTATTAAATATCTATATATTAGAGACTAGTTAATAGACACCTATTATTTAAAACAACTAGCCTAATAGTTTCGTAATTACTATAATAGATTCTCCAAATGTTTCTAAAGTCGAGCTTAACATCTTAAAATAGTCTTCTTAATACTATAGTTTCTTTTGAGGTATGTTTAAAGTTGAGAAGGTCTACTTTAGTTATTAATATTATAATAATACTTTATTAAGTAGCTTTCTATTAGATTAGTTCTCTAAATAAAAAGCAAGCACTCTTACAAATTAAAGAACTTAGTAAAATAGAGATGAATAAAAGTCTTAAGTTGTAATACTTCAGCTTTATATTACTACTTACTGCTTAAACTAGAAGAAAATAAATAAGAACTATTAATATTAGTAATTTATATTTAAATCTTAATAATAGACTAATTGTAAATAAAGATACTAAGGTTAATAAAAGTATTAATAATAAGGAGAATAAGAAGAACATAGTAATTATTAATAAGGTAATAAGAAATAAAAAAGGTTAGAAAGTATTAAATAGAGCAAGCTTCCCGAAAGGGGTAAAAAGAAGTATTTTAAATCTAAGAGTTCTAATTATTAATATTTGAATAAGAATAAAAGATAGTTAATATAACTTAAAAGTCCGATTTTCTACTACTTCTTAAGTTAGAATTAAGAAGTATCTTCTTGAGTTTAGTAATAAATTAAGTGAAAATTAGTATAAGTTTATTTCATAGAAACGTTAGATTAAAATATATTAATAGATTAGTTAGGATATTATATAGTACTTTAGTTTTAGTAGGGCTTTTTTAACCCTAATAGGCGTATCTTATAGTTGAAGTATTAGTAATAATTTATATATATTATTTCATTTGAAACTTAATATATAGAATATATATTAATAAATATACTACTTATAAGTATAAGAAGGCAACTATTCATAATATTAGTATAAGTAAGAAGAAAGAAAATAGTAATGAAAAATAATAAGGGGATTATTTAAGTATATTAGAATTCTAGCTATTTAACTATTACTTGTATTTATCCTAATAGCCTATTTTAAGTAAATAAAGGCTTGAGTATTCTTTATCACTCTCATAACCCTATATTTTCTATTTATTATAGAAAATCAATTATTAGAGTTAAAATTATACTACTTTAATTATTTATACTTTAAGTTAATTAAATTATAATATTAGAGTACTTAGTAAATAGACCACTTAGTAGCCTAAGCGTAATAGAGTTAAGAGTTCTATATAATATAAGGTTAATCTTTCTGAAAATAAATTCTATTTAGATATTAATACTATGAAGTTCCCTACTTCTTATAAAACTAGAACTTCCTATTATTATTACTATTTATATTAGTATTAGTACTATTTTTAGATATTATTCTAAATAACTTATTCTTTAATAATTAAGAATTATTAATTC
>QAPG01000313.1:0-27842 GCA_004366825.1 Colletotrichum spinosum
AATAATTATATAAGTATTATAAGTTTTATAGAGTATAGTAGATTAATAGAGATAATAATATTACTAATACTTTTATAAAAAGTATACTAAACTATATTCTTAAGTAATCTATTAATTTAAACTATATAACTATTTAAATAGAAAGATAGGTAACTTAAGTAGAATAAATAAATAGGTATTTAGGTATTATTAAAGTAAAAGGTATAGATTACTAAAAATATTATTTTTTATATAAATAGATAGGTATTAAAATATATAGTAAAAAGAAAAAATTACTAGTATTAGTTATATTATGTTGTAAGGTATATAGTAACTATATATATTATTATATATATAGTAGTATACCTTCTACACCCTACTAGTAATAGGTACTAGGCATTTAGTACTAGCTATAGCTATATATATAGTAATTAGTAAGTAATTACTATACTATAGATCTAAAGTTTTACGTAGCGCCGCGTGCTACATAATATAATAAGAATAATAATGAATAACCAGAACACTAGTTTATACCTATACAGCAAGATTACGTATAGTATGTATTACCCTCTAGATTAACTAATACTATTTTAAAGAAAATCTCTAAAGAAATACTAAGAAATAGTAGGATAAGTAGATTCTTAAAACTAGATATAACTAAGAGAAAATTTCTAAAACTTTTATTATAAAATACCTAGAAGAATAAGAACTAGAAATTAATATTTTTATATTATCTAAAACTTTAAACTTTACTAGAAAAACTAGAGAGATAATCTTAATATATTTAAAATAAGTATAAAAACTAAATATTAAAATTCTAATAAAGTATTTAATTAAGTTAATATGCTATACCTTACTATATATATATATATAATAAGAAAAATAAGATTTTTTAGAATTAAATATATAATTATCTATATATAAATAAAAAGATTAAATAGTATATTAATATCTTAATAAATAACTTTATTTTAAAAGAGTTTTATATTTATATTAAGACTTATTATAACTTAGTAATAATTAAATTAGAAAATATAAATTCTAATACAAATAAAAATTATTTTACTTATTTTAAAAAAATATAATTATAAATAGTATAATATTAGGAGAAAATATAAGAAGAAATATAAGAATCTTTAGTTAATATTACTATATAGAAAGTTTGAGATAATAGTTAAGCTTATTAGTTAGGAAGTAGAATAAATAATAGACTTTATAATAACTTATTAGGTTAGTATAGTACTATCTTAAATAAGTTCTACTAATGTTTCAACTATAGAGAATAGGGATATTGGGTTTCTGTATTTTTAAATATTCTAAATTTAATAATATGAATAGGACTAGATTCTATAGTAATAGAAAAAATCTCTTTTTAATAGAATATCTTAATACTATTAAAGTAAGAGTAGACTAATTGCTAATAACTAATAAGACTAAGTTGAATTATTAATATATTATTTATTTTAGAAAAAGTTTCTAAGGAAATATTAAGAAATAATAAGATAAATAGATTTTTAAAACTAGATATAATTAAGAGAAAATCTCTAAAGTTTTTATTATAAAATACTTAGAAGAATAGGAATTAGAAGTTAATATTTTTATATTATCTAAAGTTTTAAATTTTACTAGAAAGACTAGAGAAATAATCTTAGTATATTTAAAGTAAGTATAAAAATTAGATATTAAGACTCTAATAAAATACTTAATTAAGTTAGTATGCTATACCTTATTATATATATATAATAATAAGAAAGATAAGAATTTTTAGAATTAAATATATAATTATTTATATATAGATAAAAAAGTTAAATAGTATATTAATATTTTAGTAGATAATTTTATTTTAAAAGAGTTTTATATTTATATTAAGATTTATTATAATTTAGTAATAATTAAATTAGAAAATATAGATTCTAATAAAAATAAGAGTTACCTTACTTATTTTAAGAAGATATAACTATAAATAGTAAAATATTAAGAGAAAATATAAGAGGAAATATAAGAGTTTTTAATTAATATTATTATATAGAAAGTTTGAGATAATAGTTAAACTTATTAGTTAGGAAGTAGAATGAATAATAGACTTTATAATAACTTATTAAGTTAATATAGTATTATTCTAGATAAGTTCTATTGGTATTTTAACTGTAGAGAATGGGGATATCGGGCCCCTATATACCCTAAGGACCGTAAGGGAAGTGGAAACTGGAATACGAATAAGGAGAAGTAGGAGAAGAATAAGGTTGAAATACTTAGATTGAGAAAGGAATAGCTTAGAAAGGCCGCAAATTTCGTATTCAGCCAAATCTCTATCTTACAGAGAGACGGCCAGACCTCAGGCAGAGTTACAAAGGTTGATAATAACAATCAGGCAGTCTCAATCAACAATATTCAGACCTATAAGATATCCAAAGCCATCCTGCCAATCGACTACCGCGGGAAGGGCACACATGCTACTACATATAACCAAGCGACAGCATCCATTAACGCTCGGATAGGAACCATCCTCCATGCCAGACAAGATGAACCCAGTAAAAACAGCGATGACGAAGCTAATGCCGTGGTGAAAGAATCGAATCAGCGAAAGGAGAAAACGCGACCCACTGGCCGAACTCACAGATCACTCGGCGATGGCCTGAAGAAGGATTACCAACCTGGCGCCAGAAGAACAGAGCAACACCAGGCCAAGCACAACCACGACCAAGCGAAGACGGACCCACAGGGTATGCCGGAACTGCGACCAGCCCGTGGAATGGGTCGACAGAGCCCTAACCCTGTGATCGATAATAATGAAAACATGGACGACGCTGATGTCAAACGCGTCGACCTGGATGCAGACGTCGGCTTGGACGTCAGCGGAACCAGAGGACACGACCACCACCTGGAACGCCGCCCTGTCGAGATGGGACAAGGAAGAGTGCCACAAGATCGTCATACCCCTTCTAATGCTAACGACCTCCCGATCCCGGTCGCAAGACCGACAAAGAACAGAACGTTGAAGGACATTAGAGCTACCAAGCTACACAGCGTCCCTAGGTTCGAAATAGGCCAGGCACTGGCCGACACGAGATACACATTGTCTGCACTGCAACTGTTGCAGATTAGCCCGCAGGTCCGCTCTGATTTCAATTGGCTTATCCAGAGAGAGGAAAGCTCGAAGAGAGCAAAGGCAAAGGCGCAACGCCCAAGCCACCACCATGTTGGACTAATCGCCAATCGTCAGTCGAAGAAGAAGAAGGACGCGAACATTGATGAAGACGACACCCCGATGTTTGATGTCGCCTGGCCCTTGAACTCAGGAGTTCCCACCACGCTGGGATACGTGGACGGAAGAATCCAGGACGTCAAGACTGGAATGATCCTCCTCGACTCCGGATCCACATGCGACATCATCAATTCCAACTTTCTCGAAAAGCACGAACTCCCCGTCGTCGAGATGGAACAGCCGATGGTCATCAAGCTGGCTGATGGGAAATCGAGCACTGTCAGACATTTCGGTCTATTCAAAGTCCTCGTGGGAGGAATTGAGAGCGTGGTCCAAGCTTACATCCTCGGGCGCTCCGACGAGTGGGATTTGCTGCTCGGAAAGCAGTGGCACCGAAGAATGAGCGCAGTGGTCGACCACAAGAGAGAAGTCATACACGTACGTGGAACCAACGGCGGCAGGTCTGAAGTCCGAATCAAGCCCTCGCCAAAGATCCTCAAAATCTGGGAAGAGATCGACAGGCACAGTCGAGAACACCACAACGACCAGGAAGATGAGGACTCGGGCGACGATGATGACGAGGCGATCATGAGGGAACTCGAGGAGCGCCTGAAGACCCAGCATGAGAAGCTGTACAAGCTACTCTGCGACTCAAAAAACTAACTCCCCAGCGCAATGTCCGGAAGGCCGCTGGGACAGACCATCACCTTACCGGAAGGACAGGCTGCGGCCTGCCAAGGAGCTTATCGTTATATCGGGAGAATGACTTTATTCATATTGCAAACGCGACAGACGAGAAAACGAACACCTTTCATCATCGATCATCGTCACAAGACAACCGGACAGATTCTGAAGACAGCCGGACAAGCGACGCCATCTCAGAGCGTCGCGCCTTCCTCGCGACGTTCGACGGGAAGGCAAAGACGAACGTCAGACAGCATCGCGACAATGACGAACCATGCTCAGACACACAACATTTGCAGACAGGTGACGCGAAAGAAAACAACACAAAACTACAGAAAAACATTGCACGTACCATGGCTGATGGTGATCGCGACGAGCGTCCTCGCTACACCCCGCCGCGGCTCGGAAAGACACCTTCCGATTTTCCATCGCTGGAACGAAACAACGGCCACCCAAAATCCCCAGAGCACCGAGAGACCGCTTCGAAGCAACCATCGTTCCGAAACCAACGCTCGAGCGAAATCAGTGAGACACACCTGGCGACGCCCGAAACGGGAGAGCACCACACCGAATCGCACTCGAGCCCAGGCGAAGGCTTGACCCGACACTCTGAAGTCCCGCATGACACCAATACAAGCTGCACACAGGTCGCGAAGCAACACATGCAGAACGCACAGCGGCACGAGAAGCCTGGGATCAAGGAAGACATTTGGGAACCCACGTCCGGGGCGGAACGTGCTGACACACGGGGAATGGAAGAGGACAGCAGCCTGGACACGGAAATCAAGGTGGAAGCGGAGGGAACGCGGGAGTACCAGCCGAGAACTGGAGAGAAAGTCTACGGCCTGACAGAGAATGGGTTTGTCCTGAGACGTCATGCCTCAATTGATGAGGAACATGCTCCAGAAACAACAACCCAGCTGAGGGAATGCCCGACGAATTCACCACTGGTCACTGATGCTCCAGAAGACCGGGACGACAAGGCTGATGGAAAGCAGAACACCGGGGACGGGAGCCCGCGAAAACACCTGTCCAAGCCTGATCAACACAGACAAGACCTCGGTCAGGCGAATCTGGTCGACGACTACAGAGCACCTCGGCGCAGGAAGAAACATGACACAATGCTTTGGAGCCAGCTCCAGAGGAGAGCGAAAGTGATGAGGAGTTTGGAGGCGGACGACAGACCATACTCACAAATCAACAACATTTACGCCACCCCCGACTGGAAGAGAACTGGACTTGACGCAGCCCGCCGAAAGCGTGACAACAAGTCGGAAAGCCCGTGGGCCGACGTGACTGACGAAGACGTTTTCTCGGGGGAAGATGCTGACAGCGAAGTCCCAGAGCCTGAGGACCCGGACTGGACCGAGCTCGACTCAGAAGACATCGGCGATTTCTTATTGCCAGCGATGCGAAGCGACCCGAACCCGGACGACCTGCGACACGCTGAGCAGGAGGGAGGACCCGGCGGACAGCTGCCGAGAACCGCAACGGCGCCCGTACCATCTATGCACAAACCAGACTTCCTTGACGACCCGCTGGAGAGGGAAAAGATGCCCACGTTCCGGGAATTGACTGACGCAGAAGAAGAGGTAATCGACGCTTGGTTTGACACCTCAGATATCTACATCGGCAACATGGCGGAAACGCCAGAGCAGCGAGCGAAGGTCAAGAGACTCTGTTACACCTTCAAAGACTGTTTCGTCAAGACACTTGCCGAAATCGTACAGACAAATCTCCTCGAGCACACCATTGACTTGCTGCCCGGGACCGTTCCCGAAATCCGAAGGCAGATGAAGTATACCAGGATCGAGAAGGCCTTCGCAGCAATCGCTTTTCCCGAGATGGAGAAAGCGTCCATCATCCGAAGACCTCGAGGGAATCGAGAATGGGGCGCGAACACACTGTTTCGAAAACGCGTCAATAAACCGGGAGTGCTGAGGATTGTCCACGATTTCCGACCGGTGAATGGCAACACTTCGAAGCCTGCATACCCCTGTCACAACCTGGAGACTGACATGGATTCAATCTTCTGCGGGAGGCCGAGAATATACAGCCAGACTGACGCGTCCAACGGGTTTTGGGGCATCCCTATCCGAGAGAGCGACAGGTACAAGGCCGCCATCATCGGACCCAACGGCATGTACGAGTACATTGGAATGGCCCAAGGCCTCATGGGAGCTCCATCTACTTACGCCAGGTTCGGCGACATTGTCTTTGGACACCACTACATCGACGGCAAATACATCCCCTCGCTGATGGGATACCTTCCGCATCTCAATACTAGCCTGTTCATTTATGTCGACGACCACAACTACACTTCGGAGACTTTCGAAGACCACTTCCACTTTCTTCACCACCACTACTTCCCAAGGGTGGCATGGGCGCCGGTCCCGCTGTGTGGAAAGAAGACGAGACTCTTCACCGACAAGCTCGAGTCGGTGGGATTCGAGATCACCGACGGGAAGGTGCGACCGTCGATACGACACCGCGAGAAGTTCACAAGGTGGAAGGAAGAATTTGCCAAGACGCCGCCGCGATCCTGGGACGAACTCTCAGGACTCATCTACCTCACACCATTCGTACGAAAGTTCATACCTGGCAGAGCGAACCTCGAAGTCATTCTCAAGACCGCTTTCTTTGAGGAGACTCAGAAGCAAACGAAGACAGGAAGGAAAAGTGTGCAGCGCGAATGGACTCCCAGAGAGAAGCCACAGTGGAAACAAGAGCACCGAGACGCGCTGAACGCGCTCTGTGACGCGGCGCAGAACAACGCGACCCACGGGGCAAGCTCGACAGCGCAATTCCACCTCGCGACCGACGCGAGCATTCACGCAACGGGCGCCGTTCTGATGCAATTCCCTAATGACATCCCAACCGGCACAACGATCGTCGATGCGAATTTCGACAAAGCTTTACCAATCATGTGGATGTCTTTCCGACTTTCGGACCAAGAGAAGAGATACTCGATACCAGAAAAAGAGACACTCGCAATTGTGCGAGCCTTGGAAGAGGTACGATGGCTCGTCGACGCGAGCCCGCATCCAATCATCGTCTACACTGATCACCAGAGCATTACTCAAACCATGAATAACCACGACGAGGTTCATGGCAAGGTAGCGAAATGGATCGAGAAGCTTACCGAGAGCGACGTCCTGTACGTCCACAGGCCAAACACAAGCAAGGTTATTCGTGTGGCAGACGGCCTGAGCAGACTGCACGCACGTCTGCAGGACGAGCCAAGACCCATCAAGGAGAGGCTCGCTTTCGAAGCCGAAGTTCGCAACCGCCGACTGATTCTCAACACCGAAGCCCAGCCTGGGTCAGGCCGACAAGATACTGGGGAAGGGCACCATGGTGGTACAGAAGAGGAAAAAATCACATTGGAATCATTGAGGTCGAACCTGGAAGACAACGGAAATGGGACACAACCCGCTGTTCGATGGAACCACTCCCAGCCGATCCTACCCTTCCAGAAAGCAAAGATCCATGAGGAAGACCGAGAGACCCTGAGACAAGAGCTGTTGTCAAAGCAAGGACTGTTGGACTGGTACGGCGACATCATACAAGTACTCATCGAGGGAAAAGACGTTGCCAGGGAATGGACAAGAAATCGCCGACGACTGGTCGAAAGACGCACGCTGTCCTACCGCATACACAACTTCCGACTGGAATATACCGAAAGAGACAACAGCTTGGCGACATGCATCGGCCACAGGAACGTGGCAGAGGCCCTGTGGAAAGCTCATGACGAAAGAGGACATTTCGGAAAGCCAATGATGATGGCCGTCCTGAGAGGAAGATCTTACTGGCCATCGAGAGTGCAAGACGTCATGGAATACCTGAGGTCCTGCAGAGCGTGCCAACTGTGTGGACCCCGACCGAGTCATGGCAGCCCTTGGAAGATTACAGTGCTTGCACCCTGGTCGATGGTAGCCATTGACTTTGCAGGCGAGATCAAACCGACTGCCAAGGATGGATCAAAGTACATCTTGATCGGAGTGGACTACTTCACAAGATACGTCACCCTGCGAGCCCTTGCCCGAGCCGACGCCGACTCTGTCTGCAACACTTGGGAATTCGTGTGGTCGCCATGCTTTGGATGGCCCGAGGTAATCTATTCCGACAACGGATCCCACTTCAACAACATGAAGTTCCACGCCCTGGCGGAACATCATGGAACCCGAGTGATCCATGGACCTGTCACACATCCACAGTCGACAGGGATCGTCGAGCGCATTGTCAAGATCTTGTCCGACCTGATGAGAAAATGGGCACAGACGATTGACATCCAGGACCAGGCAATGTGGCACAAGAAAGTGCCAGACTGGACGCGCGCCATTAACTCGAGATTCATACTGAACATTGGAACATCACCCGACATGGCTATGACAGGCTACGACACTTCGAGGCTGGACGTGAGAATTGAGGGGATCGACCTGATACCTGAACTCCCTGAAAACCTTGAAGGAGATACTGGACTCGCGATACTGGGACAGGAAGTTGGCCCGACAGGAACCGAATTGGAGATCGCCGTCGCTGATCACATCGACACGCGAGAGGAGATGAGAAATCGACTGCAGTACATGCACACCGAAATGGCAGAACCAATCATGGAATCCTACGTTCCGCCACGGAACTTCCTCCCAGGCGAGCTTGTCTACGAAAAGGAAAATAAAGATGGGAAGAACAAGTCGAAGTTCAAGGCTTCATGGAGCGGCCCAAAGCGAGTCGTCGACGCTGTCACGGAAGTGTCCTACCGCATTCTGGATCCTGAGGAGGATGATGAGAACAAGGCCAGAAAGATACATGTGTCCCACCTGAAAAAGTTCTACCCACGACCCGAGAGACTTATCAGTCGGCCCCAATCCGTCCCAAACCAAATACCTGAAGCGATAAAGCAGATATACGAATGGAACAAGTGAGCTTGTGGGCAGGGCTGATGCTATACAACCCTGGGAACGAGGAATGTAGAACTGGAGGAACTGAGAAGGACATTGATGGGGAATCAGAGGAAGATCGTGGGACATCGTGAGGACAGGGAAGTCTTGGTGTTTTCTGAGACGACCGGGTCGGTCGACTCTGGTCCCGGGCAGTCTGTGGAGAACTGAAATGACTAAGCATACCCGACAAGAACAAACCCCCCTATATGCATAGCAGTCCTTTAGCTACATTAGCAACGCCCGCTGGGCAACATACTTAGAACAATCATAAAACTAAGCATACCCGACAAGAACAAACCCCCCTATATGCATAGCAGTCCTTTAGCTACATTAGCAACGCCCGCTGGGCAACATACTTAGAACAATCATAACGCATTTTGCACGATTTTCAGGTCTGTTTGCCCAGCTAGGAAAAGGTTGGACTCCTCCCGCTCCATCTCGGTAGACGCCTCTCACTCTCACATGCCACTTGGGACTCGTCCGGTCTTCTGACTCGGGCCTCTGCACCCCACAGGCCCCCGGGCTGCCTCACCCTCACGATGCAGACGATCAGCGCCGACTCACAAATGCCTCATGCCGCGGAACAAATCTCCTGCGGGCGCTCACCGTGCTGCGGCATAGCGCGTCTTTCTCGAACAAGCAGTCACGGCCCCTTGTGAAGCCATCTCATGACCATCGTGCAGCATGTTGCAGATGAATGTCTATTTGCCACGTTTAATAGCCCAAAAAAAATGATAAAAATATCAAAGCTGCGACTGTTGCGCCTGGACACTCCCAGCGTCACACGGAACTGAGACGGCTAGCCCGGCAGAAACGGCAGCCCAACAGGAGCCAGATCGGACTGTCTGACGTTTCTGCCGTCACTCCGAGTCTGACTGGCTGGCACGCGTCCACTTCAGCAGCTAATTAGACCGCTGGCGCAGGTCAAGACGTGGGAGTTATCGCTTACCTAGGTTCCCCAAGTCATTGGGGTGTTTGCCATGGGTTGAGTTGGCATTTACGACAGCCTCGTAGTCGGCGCGAGGTTCCCACCATTAAGAGCCCGCAGACCGGGCACGCAGACAGGAAGATTGGCCCTAGTTTGAATATTGGTCTTCGATTCGTCCTAGGTACATGCTCGTTTTGTTAGATGGCAACGATCTTGGGTACTCCCAGCTGCAGCAAGGGTCCGGGTCGTCGTCGGCAGGTCGACCGGAAGCTGGACCGGCCTGTCTCACGCTGCTCTGTTTGAGTATGTTTCCAGAGGTCCAGATTGCTATCTTAAATAAGCCAGCTGCATGGAAAATATCGAGATTGTTCGGAAGCCTGGATCACGGCAATAATATCGCAGCAAGTCACCACACACACAGACCTCCACTGAAGCCCTCACGAGATCTCCTTTGATTTTGAAGCGCAATAAACTTCTTTGCATCGAAGGCGGTCTTCAGCCACAGGTGGAGGCGAGGCCATTCACACTACATCCTTGGTCTGAGAACACCAAATCCCACAAGATTGAAAGCCTATCCTTCTCTTGCGGCGGCGACATCCCAAGACTCCCACCGTCTAGTGACAACAGAAAGCCGCATACCTCGCAAACTCGCCGTCCTCCAACAGCTGCTCCATCTCGTCGGCAAACAGGCTCACCAGGAGCTCGATCCCGCCGTGGCTCTTCATCGGCAGCACCATGCACAGCCCAAAGTTCGCGTTGAACGCATCCATCAGCGGCCGCAGCGACTCGGGCCTCCCGCCGTTTGCAAACACTCCCGCCCCGAAGCCGATCTTGTCCAGCGGGAGCAGCAGCACCGAGGTGATCATGACGTCGAACCCGTCCAGGGGCTGCGCAGAGTCCTCGTGCCCCATCTCGGCGTCCTCGGCGTCCGGCGGCTGGAAGCCGAGAAACCCCCACGTCTCGCGCGGAATCTCCGACACTGCTCTCGCCGGCGCTTTGCTCCACAGCCGCTCGAGGAGTGTTACGATCGAAGTTCTCCGGCGCCAGCCAGTCGCACACGTCGGTCTAGGTGCCGGGTTCCCGCGCGTCCAGGGCCCGGCAGTGCTCCGCCCACGCCCGCATGGCCGTCACCATCCCCGTGGCGTCGCTCGCCGAGTGGTGGAAGCCCGTGGCGAGGACGCACCCGCCGTTGACGAAGTTGGCCTGCGCGAGGAACACGTCCGCGCCGCCCGAGAGGTCTGGCACAAAGGGGGCCGCGAGGACGAGCTCGTCGTCGAACGCGGAGAACTCGCAGCCGGCATCGCGGAGGTCTTCGTAGTCTGGGAGGACCTGCGAGACGTCTTTGAACACGAGTTGACGGGGGACGCAGTCTGGAGCGTCTGGGCCGTCGGTGTCGTATCTGACGACAATGTGACCTGGGCGCCAGCCTGGCTCGCGTTCGTCGCGGGGATAGATGCGGCCGTCTAGGAAGGGGAACTGCCGGAGCATGCCACGGAGCCCAGCCTGCAGATGGGCAAAGGCTTGCTGAAAGGTGACGCTGGGCTGTAGTGGGAGGTAGACGATGAACTTGATGTACACCCTAGGCGGGATGAGGTCGAACACGCTGAGCTGGGTCGTGATGGTGCCCTTTTGCTGACTCGACGACGACTGGACGCCGAGCTGGCTGCTTGCGGCTGTGTACGTGTTCGTGGCCATGGCGGCTTTCAACTTTAGCTGGTGTATGACCGGGACTCGTCTGAAGATTACTAGACTTGACGGTCGAAAGCAGAAGACGAAAGATTACAGCGGCAATGGTATGGGAGTAATAGAAGTATACAACAGACTCCTCGGACTTGACCAAATAGGAAACGCAGGTCCACACTCTATTTGAAAGGGGGTTTGCTGGCTCGGGTTCCTAAGAGCAGAAGATCCTCGGGAACCGCGTAGGATAGATCGTGACCGTTACTGGTCTCTTCGGGCTTGACAAGTCTTCTAGTAAATCTATTCCACCATCACATCTAGCACAGAATTGCCGTCTACTTTCCACTGATCGAGCGTTTCTCTGACCACCGGGTCCTCCTAACAGCCCCCGCGTAAAAGTTCAACGGCCTCACAACGATAAACTCCGGGTCATACATGACAGCCTCGGTCGACGCGCCCTCGAAATGGTAGCGGTACACCAGCGTAGCCATCACGCTCTTCACCTCCAGCAGAGCCAAGTTGTACCCCACGCACCCGCGAGTGCCCGCCGCAAACGGCGTGTAAGACATCTTGCGCCGATTCTTCACGGCGTCTGTATCCCACCTATCGGGCTCGAACCGCGTGGGATTGTCCCAGTGCTCCGGGTTCTTGTGCAGAGATGGAAACGTAGGGATGATGACTGCTCCCTTTGGCAGGAAATACCCCCCCCCCCCCCCCCCGGAAGAACGACGTCTTTTCGTGCGTTTCTCGCAGTCTGGAAGGACGGGTTGTGCATTCTCTGCGTTTCCTTTACAAACTTGTCGAGGAACGGCATCTCGGTGAGCTCGTCGTATGTCCACTCTTTAGCCGGTCCCGCGCCATGGTCGACGAGCTCTTGGAGCAGCCGCCGCTGATTGCCGGGGTACTTGACCAGGGCGTAGACCAGCCACGCGAGGAGCGACGACGTCGTGACGAATCCGGCGCCAATCATGATGACGCAGTTGCTCAGCATCAGGTTCTCCGGCAACCTGTCCCCGTTCTCGTCCGTCGCCCGCCGAAGGTAAGTCCGCGACGCACGATGCGTGCAGCGCGGCGTCTTTCATCGGGAGGTTGCCGGACGTCTTGACAGAGTCCTCGATGCCCTTCGCGACTCCGTTCCAGAGCAGTTCCCTCACCACCCGCAGGCGCTTGGGCATTCCGAAGGGGACATGGCCGTACCAGCTCCCCCGGAGCGACGTCTTCTTCATAAGTGAGAGATACTCGCCGAGTAACCTGATGGTCTCGTGGGGCTTCGAGTCGATGGTTTCAAAGTGGCCCAGGTCCATGCCGAGAATAACCTTCCAGATGATCTCGCCGGCCATCTTGAAGGTGTACTGGTACACGTTGAAGGCCATCTCTCTCTCGTCCAAGTCGTCAAACACCTTGAAGGACCGCCCGACGCAGGCCAGGATGGTTGGCGTGTAGTGCCTCGCTGCCTTTGGCGTCAAGCTGGGCGGGATGAACTTGTGCGCGAGCTTGAACGCCGGAGCGTCGCTGTCGCATGTGAAGAGGGCCTCGTTGTTGCGCATGTAGTGGAGAGGATGGCTTGGATCCGACGTCGTCTTGGTGAAAAACTGCCCTTCGCGCAGGACTTGGCGCGACACGTCTGGGTCGTTTGTCAGGTAAATGGTGGTGCCCATGTGCACCGTCTTGATGACCGGCCCATACCGGTCAAAGAGGCGCTCATAGTTGCCCAGAGGGTCTGGATACAGCTCGTAGCGGTTGCCGACGTATGGCAGCGGTTCTGGCCCTGCCGGCTCTCTGACAATCTCCCCGTTCACCTTGATTTGAACCGGAGCGTCGCACTTTTCAATGTCGTCCAAGCTGGTGAGGATACCTCTACAATTGCAGAAGCAGATTGCTTAAAGCGAGTTAGTGGTGTTGGGTCTACATGGCGAAAGACAGGCTCACAGTCAGGGTCGGAAACGGAAAAGACCTTGGCAATACCGGCCTTGAGCTCCTGCATGCTCTTGATGCTGGGGAGGCTGAGCGTCTGACACCGCTCGAGCGAGCCATGGCCGATGGTGAATTGTTGTTGAAACATTGTGATATCAGGGATTGTGGTCTCACGACACAGGCGAGCTGCGAATCGGCATGTACGATCCGCAGACGATCAGATGTGCTGCGTGTACCCACGAGCCGGCCACTTAGACTAGGCCATTCTGAACGGTACAATATCAGCTGAATTGAGCATCAAATCCAAGCACCTCTCGCCTGTAAAGGATAGCAACAAGCCAGGAGCTCCCTGTCATAAATGTCGGGGGAGTCCAAATGCGTCAAAGCCGGTAGCCGGATCGGGCGCCCCGCAGCGGACTTATCACCGAGACTGCCGATTTGGGCCGGGCCGATCCCCACTCTGTCGGCCGGCCCGCGGATGAAAGGCGGGGCCATCCCGGCTCGGTCCATGAGGTGCTTCAATCAAAGAATGTTGGCAAGACCCTCCTGAGGCTGTTGCTAGAGAACCCATCACCGTCGGGGATTATCTGAGCCCTACTCAACTTCAGATTGACATGCGGCGATGAAGACCTACTCGCAAACCGAACTGGCAAAACATCACGACGCCAACGACCTCTGGGTGTCTATTCGCGGAAAAAGTACAGAGAATCGCTTGAAGGAGACCGTAGAAAGCACTCTAACATTTCAGTCTACGATGTGACGAGCTACGTGGATGACCATCCTGGCGGCATCGAAGTCTTGAAAGACGTCGCCGGATCCGACGGCACCGAGAGCTTCGAGTACGTAGGCCACTCCGAGGACGCGCAGAAAACGCTCGAGAGATTTCAGATCGGTGTGCTGAAGGGAGATGTGAGTTCTGCAGTCCTTCAATCAGGTCAATGTGGCTAAAAACCCACGTTAGGATGATCAGGAAGGGCTCGGCGCCTCGGGTCACGTCTGGGATGCGTATCGCAACCAGGCCAGAGGGGCAGCGCCGAAACAACTTTGTTCAGGTTGGCCGACTCGAGCTGCATTTGGTTTGGCTGCGGGAGTTCTCTGTATATGGGCTCTACAGAGGCATCTTGTATCCTGGAAAGCAACGCCCCCAGCAGAGTCCGAGTCCTCTGCGTGGCAGGTAGTATCACCGTTCTGGGCTGGCACGTTGGTTGCGACGTCTGTTAGCATGAGCGGATATTTGTATTTGTACACACAGTTTGCAAAGACGTTGGAGTACCATGGAGAGGTTTGGGATTATCCATCTTACTTTAGCTGCAAGGCCAATAGGGCAAACATTTGAGCAATTCAGCATGTGCGAGCAGTTTGTCGTGTCATGACGTATTGATCCAGGACTACCCCCGAGCCGTGGAGATCTATAATTGTCGGAGAAGTACGTCGAAGAAGGTTTGGGAGCTTGAGAAGTCTGACAAGGTCGGATTCCCAAGCAAACCTAACCCAGAGCTGGCATGACCCCTCACGTCTTGCCATTTTCCCCCTCCAGCCAACTTCAACACGAGTGTTCAACAAAGACATCGTACTTGGGGCCATGCATACTTACTTCCTCGGACTAAGTCTCGTCGGCTACGACTGCTTATGGGGGCGGATGATCCGGAGCGGCGTGGCGGGCCAAGTCGGCGCAGTCAAGCAGTCGGGCAGATTCCCAAACGGAGACCTCCTCAGGACCAGCTTCGTCGGACTCTCAGGCCTCGACCAGTATCTCATTCCAGCCGTCATCTTTTACAACAACATACTCAGCAATGGCTCATTCGCCGACGGCAGGCTCCTCGTGAGCCTGTTTACCACGATGCAGACCACGTCGCATTGCATGTTGGTGCTGGGATGGGATCGGGGAAAAAGGCCACGATGGGCGTCTTGGTAGGACCTCAACGAAGAGTCCGTTGATGCTGTTACTGATGGCTGAACAGGGAACTTCTCTTTTGGGGTGTCTTCAACCAGGCATGGGGTGCTGCAGCCGTTTACCCGCTCTACTGCTTCACCCACATCCAGCGGTTTCTCAGTTCGAGTGAGGGTGTCGAGAAAGAAAGCGATGGAGAGTCGGGACTCGGCCCCGTCGACGCCGAGGAGGCCCTTGCCCTGATCCCGACTGCAGTCCTCGGTGCGGCTATGCCTGCGATGCTGCTCTATCCTGTCTTCAACGAAGACTGCAGCACCCATTTGCGATAAGGATTGATCGCATTTTACCGCTTCACTCCGCTAGCATCGTCAATTGCTCATCCCCTCTTCACCTGGGCGTTGAAGGATGGGCTAGGGCCACAGATTACCAAGATAAAAGTGACGACGTCAAAGACATTTGTTGCCGCATCCTTGGCCATCTCGGGGATCGCTGCAGCAGCCGGCCACGCATGGGCACTTTTCAACACTGGGGGAGATACCATCAGACGTGTCTTCTGGCCGGAAAAGGTCGTTGATGATCAGTCGACAACCGCGATCGCCGACGGAGCGCGAGAATTTCTACAGCTGGACAAGGTTGTCATTGCCGCTGCGTTGGTACCCTTTGCTGACCAGGTGCTGACGTCGTCGAAGCTCGTCCGAGGGTGGCGGAAGAGAAGAAAGTGGGTTAGGGTGGGCTTGGACTCGTACATTGTCAGGATGGCTGCTCTCGCCATCACAAGCTGCGTGGTATCACCAGGAGCTTTGCTGGCATTTTCACTGGCGGCCAAGGTGTATTTCTGAATGTTTGCTCGTCAAGCCTACGGTTATTCCATAAACAACTTGGTCCATTTACACCTTGGTCCGTGACTGAGCATCTACTCTAGGAATATTGTCAAGGCGAACCTATTCTACGGTCTACTCTACAAACTACTCGTGTGATCAACAATCTTGGCCACCGATTTGCTCTTCCCAGCAATGTCAGGCGCGAGCTTGGACAATGGCGAAGGACTCAACAATTCAAACACCGACATGTCGCTTTCCAAGTCCCTGAATATCCGGTTGCGAAGCTCGACGGCTTTGAGCGAGTCGACTAACAGCAAGTGTTAGTGCCCGATGACAGAGACGCTGGAGGAAAAGCTCGACGACCTACCTCCAAAATCGTAAAAGGCCTTTTCGGCATCCACCTCCTCGGGAGCAATATCCATCGCCTGGGCGGCGTACATCTTCAAGACGTCTTCAACGATAGCCACCGCATCAGCTATCGTTTCCGCCTTGGCGATTCTTTCCGCAGGCGATTGTGTATCTGCTGTAGTTCCCGATGCTGCGGAGCTGTCATAGTTGACCCTATGCTTGAACTTTGCATCCTTTGTCCAAGATGCTGCAAAAGGTCCGTTGGGCATGAAGCTTCCGAGACCGAGAACGATCTGAGGCTCGATGGGCCGACCGTCAGCAGTGCACCCTCTCATGGCGGCCTTCAAGACACTATCTAGCTCGCGCTGAGTTGTCTGCAACCCCTCCCACCGATGCTCGTACATCTGAAGGTATGCGTCCATGTCAAAGTCCCCGGTGAAGTGCGCCGAGTCCGTAACCAGTCCGACGTCGATGGCCGTGGCTGCTAGACCTCGGCTCCGACGATGGTGAGCAAAAGCGTCCTCGAATGTATTCCCCGCGGCGTACTTTGACTGCGCCGCGTTGCCAATGACGCACGTGATGGACGAGAGCAGGATGAAAAAGTCCACCTCCTCGTGCATGGAATTGTGCAGGTTCGTGGTTCCCTGGATCCTGGGCCTCGTCGACTTTTGCCACTGTTCGTAGGACATGTTTTCCAAGATGGCATCCTCGAGCACCATGGCGCACTGGATGACGCCCTTGACCTTGCGACCTTGGCTCGCTAGTCTCTGACACGCGCTTTCGACATGTGATGCGTTGGATACGTCGCACTTGAAAGCGTCGACTGCGCACCCTCGCTCGCGGAACGAGTCCAGTTCCGCTTGGCTCTTGTCGCCGCCTGACCGAGAGAGGAACACGACGTGACCGGCGCCGTGAGAGAACATCATCTCGGCGATTTGCAACCCAAGAGCGCCGAGTCCACCGGCCAAGACGTAAGAGCCTTCCGAGTCCAGCTGAAGCGCGGGTTGCCGAGGCGGACGCACGGAAACCGGAGCACGGCGGTCGATGCGAAGAATGAGATCGTCCGGTCCGGCTGCTACGTCTGACTGGACGAGGTCCGCAACTGATATCATGTTGCTTGCTAGAATCGGCCTGACCAGTAAATCTTCCAGCATATCAACAGCATTGTGGAAAAGACGCTTGGCCAACGCCGGTTTGGCTTCGAGCAGCCGAGATACATCTGCTTGAACAATCATTGCGTTTCGGGCAGAGATCGTTGCCAATAATTGAGGGCTCAACGGCTGGCCCAGGTTGACGAAACTTCCAAACTCGCTCAGAAGTTCCAAAGAGCTCGAGGCAGAAGCCATAGTGCCGCAGTTGAGCACGGCGTCGACTCCCTTTCCGTCTGTTTGTCGCAGGATCTCGGTTCGACAGTCACTTGAGATGTGACTAAACACCCGATCTCTGTCAAGACGGAGCGTACTGGATACTTCGTCTCGAGAAGATGTGTTCCCAAGGACAGCAAACACTTGTACGTTGTGTGAGCGTGCGATTCGGACAGCAAGCTGACCGACTGGCGTCTCTGCTCCCTCAACCAGCACGGTCTGGCCGCTTTCAATCCTTGCCAGCTCGAGCAGAGAGAACTGAGCAGAAATGAGAGCGAGAACAGTTGCCAAGGCATTCTCGGGTTCCAGATGACGCGGGAGAAGTCGAGTCGAAGACTCGTGCAACCGTATTCTGGTTGCGCAAGGGTCTGAAGAGAGAACCATGACAGTTTGGCCGACTCGGTCCGTCGTCGTTTCAGGCAAGCATGCGGCAACGACTCCGACACCGGCAATCATCGTTGGAAGACCAGCTTCATTGCCAGAGTCTTTAGACCCTCCGCGCCGGAGGGCTGCAAAGTTCAAGTCTACGGCGACTTCTCCTGGCCCTAGGGTAGTAGCGACGTCGTCTTCGTCGACCCAGACGGGTTCATCTTCGTCTTGGCAGAGTCTACGGCATGCTGAACTCCCAAGAGTACTCAAAATGGGCTTTAGGGCTTCGTCCTCAGGTAAAAGATCCGTGTCAATGCCGTAGTCCTCGAAGAATCTCGGGATGAAGATGGTCCCGTTCAACTCGGCGTACTCTGGCTCAAACTCTTGCGATGATGGTTGGAGGGAGGCAAGCCAGACTCTCAGAATGGCATCTGCAGACGGACCAGACGCCAAGTCAAAATTTCTGGAAAGATCGAGATGTGGAAGCGTGATATGGGGGTACTCTGTTCGCATCACCCGAAGAAGACCCTGAGATGGAGCAAACTCGAGGCCATCTTGCCAACTCTGCATCGAGCCACCTCTGGATACCCACAGTAGATGCTTGACGCGGGAAACCAGGCGTCTGAACTGGGTGGACTACTTTTGAGTCCAGCCGTAAACGAACGGTGAATAGACCTCTACCAGGGAGATGACGCGGGCGTCTCCGACTTGTTCAAGACGTTCTAGGGTGATTGGGAGTGTTCGACACCCAAGGCCACGCAGTTTGGTCGAGATGTCATTCTCCAACGCCATGAGTTCATTGCAAGGCTCAGACGGTCGGAGAATGTAAAAGTCACAGGGTAGAACCGGTCTATCTACAACTGCTGATTTGTGGCCTAGATGAAGGTGACACACGTCTGCCTCCTGGCGATCATGGGTCCAAGAAGCGAGACCGGCTGACGAAAGAACCCGTTGCGTGTGACTGCTCTCTTGCGGTAATTTGTGCTGTTCGACAACGGCGAGGTGTCCGTCTGGCGAAAGAGCATCGACGAGCAGGCCAAAAGCTGCTGTATCGTGCGTGACGCTGCCCTTGTCGTCAACCACGAGCACCAAGTCAAACTGCTGCTCCAGAAACGGTGAGTCTTCTGGATGTTGAGGATTCCAGGTGAATTTGACGGCCTGGCTGGGGAAGACAAAGTCAGGCTCCCCAGCCGAGAGCTCTTCGTTGTCCGCCTTGGAAACGACTGCAATAGTCGGTGGACGGCTGCTCCTGGTATGCGTAAAGTCCAGAAGACAAAGAATCTCGCCTACAGCATCAGAAGGTATACTGCTGTCGTTGTTGACAACAACAAGAGCGCGGTAGTTTGGCCTTTTGTGATACAGCCTGTCAACCAGGCGCAACAAAGCTGCAGACGACCCGTCTCTCCCCGAAGACGCGTACCGAGTCTGCTCGAGAACCTCGCAGCGCATCAGATCCTCAGCGGATCGAATGAAGCCGACATCCTCTTTCCACCGGACCTTGGCGCATATCCTCCGGGAGGCGGCACCCCTCGAAGAAGACGCGTCTTGCGACGAAGTGACCTGCCGCAGAGCAAAGTCCCTCACAACCAACTTGGGGCCAGTCCACTCCTCGTCCGACACATACAAGTCGCCCGACGTCTCGCGGCCATTGGTTCGCAGGCGCCTCGCATATCCGGTAAAGATGCTCCCAGCACCTCGAGGCAAGGTTGTAGACACGTACATGTGCTTGAGTGTGTACGGCACAGCGGCCTCGTCCAACGGTTTCCCGCCCGAGAAGGAGATGAAGAGGAGGTGGAAGATGGCGTCCATGGTTGCAGGGTGAATCAGGTGGGGGAATTCGTAGCTGAACGGCATCGCCGACTTTGTATCAGGGATGCTGATTGAACCACGAGCGCAGTGTTCTCCGAGAACAGCAGCGGCCTCGACGACGTTGCGGAAGGTTGGGCCGTACTCTACACCGACGGCCTCGAGATCATCGTAGAAAGAGTCCATGTCGATGTCTTTTGAGGCTCGTGTCTTGATCTTCTCCCAGTCGGCGGTCAGGCTCTCCCACTCTGCTACAGAGTTGCTGTTGGCTTCGCCTTGGTACTCCAACGTGAGACTCCCGTTGCAGTGTCTTGTCCATGAGCCCGGAGACAGCGTCGAGTACACGGCGAAGCTCCAGGTGTTGGCTTGCGTCGCGTCAGGACGCATGCTGAGTTCGGTCTGGACGGCTTGATCTCTCGAAGGAACGACTAATCCTCTTTCAAAACTCAAGTCTTGCAGCACGACACCGGCCAGAAACTTGCTCTTGTCACTCAGCTGGAGCGCCGCCTCGATGGCCATCACAACCATGCCAGCAGCCGGATAGAGCGTCGCCGAAGTGATCTTGTGGTCCTCGATCCACGGGTTCTCGGATATCCGCAAGTAGTTCCTCCACCTCGGTTCCATGGAGTTCTGCAGGTCGACCGGACAGCCCAGCAAGTCTGTCCGGGGACCGCTTGGGTATCTGCCGGACCGCGAAGTGGCAGACTCGTGCCAGTAGCCCTTGCTGTGGTTCCACGGATACGACGGCAAGTCTGGCAGCACCAGAGGCAGCGATTCGGCGAATATGCCATTCACCCTCGACAGGTTGACACCATGCCCGGCCCTCCAGAGCTGTCCGGCGAGCTGCATGGCCGTCACCTCGGCGTCTTTGCCACGAGTGACGACAGAGAGGTACGGCGCCTCTTTGGCAGACTTGCTCTGACTCGCCTTGACGATCTCTGCCACCGGACTCTGCAGAGCTCCGTGTGGGCCAACCTCGACAAAGGCACTCCATGCCGTCCGACTACGACCGCGTCCCTGAGTTGTGCCCGGCGCGTAGTCCAGAAGGGCGCTCACGGCCTGAGAGAAGCGTACTTGGTCGCACATGTTCTTCATCCAGTAGGAGCCGTCGAGGTCTCGCGAGGTTACCGTGCCGCCGGTGAGCGAGGAGAACATGGGCGCTACTTGGTCCTGTTCCGCGAGCGGGATGATGAGTCCCATCTTGTCGACATACTCCTCCGCCACCGCGGCCATGTGGGGGGAGTGGTACGCCGTCTTAACGCGCAGCATCCTGGCAAACTTGCCGTCTGTCGAGATCAGGTCACATAGCTTCGCGATGGAGTCGCGGTTTCCGGATAAGGTACGCTCGATGGGCTGTTGACGCAAGCTATCACGACGGAGCGAGGAGGCACCTGCTCGAGATACTTCTCGGCCTCTTGCTCAGACAGTCCAGCCGCGAGCATCGCTCCAACTTGTGGGCTCACAGAGTCAAAGACCTTGGCCGAGCAGATACCGCGAAGGTACGCAACCTTGACGGCGTTGCAACGCGAGAGCAGTCCAGCTGCATAAGCAGCTCCTGGTGTCTGGTCAGCGGATGTAGCTTGATGTGAAGTTACGGTATGTCTTACCTATCTCACCACTCGAGTGGCCGACGACAGCCTTGGGCCGGACTCCCCAGTCCCGGAGCAGGTCTACCAGTGCGATCTGGAGAACGGCGCAGAGAACTTGGCTGTACTGCGGAAGATCGACGTTGGAGTCTGATGTCTTGGACAGTTCGTCGACAACATCCCAGAGACAGCCATAATGCTCAAGGAGAATCTGAGACTTCTCGACGCTCTGCCGAAAGATGCAGTTGTTGAGCAGCTCCCTTCCCATTGCCGGCCACTGCGCGCCTTGGCCGGTGAAGACGAAGATGGGGTTATCATGCTTGACCGCTCGTTTGAGCTTCGGCAACCCTTTGGCAACTTGCTTCTGCAGATCAGAGAGAGATTCTGCCACCGCGAAGCTGCGAAAGTCCAAGTGAGACCGGCGGGCTGAGAGTGTATGCGCAAGATCGGACAGAAACCCCGCGCTGGACGTGGACTGCTTATTGGACAGGTACTCGCTCCATGATGCAGGAAGCCTGTCAATGCCGCCCTGATCCTTGGAGCTCAGGACGAAAAGCCGTTTGTTGGCGTCTTGACGGGGCGAGCCAGAGCTCATGCTGACGCCAGACTCGGAAAAGTCATCTTCAAAAGTGCTCGTGGCGTGGTTACCCGTCAACCCACGGCTCCGGAGGTAGTTGTATGCGTCGTCCAAGATGACATGGGCGTTGGCGCCGCCGAACCCAAACGAGTTGACGCTGATGCGGCGTTGTCCCTTGGAAGGCCAAGCCATGTTCTGAGTGGGCAGTGCCAAGTTCCATTCGGACAGCTTGAGCTTCGGGTTGAGCTTTTCGATGCCGGCTGTGGGAACGAGTACACCCCTTTCCAAGCTCAAGATGGACTTGAGCACCCCGGCCAGGCCGGAGCAGCCCTCGGTGTGTCCGACGTTGGCCTTGATGCTGCCGACATAGAGAGGACCGAGGTCAGGTGGACGTCCGGTTCCCAGAGTTGCACCAATGGCAGAGAGTTCGATGGGATCCTGGAACAAGTCAATAATGGCCAAAGCAGTTTTGGAAGGACTCGATACGTACGCCGAGAGGTGTTCCGGTCCCATGGGCCTCAAAGTACTGCGTGTCCGAGAACGACAGACCGGCGGCCCTGTACGTGTTTCGAATGAGTTCGGCTTGGGCTTCTGAGCTGGGTTGTGTTATTCCAGGAGTCTTGCCATCGGCGTTTGTCCCGGTGCCCCGGATCACAGCTCGAATGGTGTCGCCATCTCGCAACACATCACTGAGCCGTTTGACTACCAAGCACCCGATTCCTTCTCCTCGTCCGTAGCCGTTTGCCCTGTGGTCGAAAGGGTGCGATATGCCCTCGGGGCTGAGCATGTGCATTGAAGAGAGTTGGTGCATGAAGCTGGGATGCAGAATGAGGTTGACGCCCGCCACGAGCCCCTCGAGGATGTCAGCAACTCGCTCAGCTTTGGCATGGGACATCGTATGATATTCGTACCATGTTTGTCTCTCCGCTCTTCAGCGACTGACATGCGAGATGCAGGGCGTATAAACTCGATGAGCAAGCCGTATCCAAAGTCAAGCTTGGCCCACGAAGGCCGAAGAACCAAGAGACTCTGTTGGCCGTCATCGCCTCACTCGTGCCCGAGGCCGCCACATCGCCAACGTCGTGGATATCGTGAGTTGAGAGGTGCTCGTAGTCGTTCGTCATGCAACCGACGTAGACACCGGTCTGGGAGTTCATCAACTCGTCCGTCTGGATTCCCGCTATGAGGTGTTAGTCGCGACAGATTCGGCAAGGTCTCGTTTCTTCTCACCATTTTCAAATCCTTCATAACTCACTTCCAGCAGCAGTCGCTTCATGGGATCCATTCCAGCTGCCTCTTTTGCTGTCATGGAGAAGGAGGGTGCATCAAAGAGCGAGACATCTTCATGTAGAAAGTATCCATGCTTGACGCTGATCTACACCAGATGGCTATCAACAGAAACGCCTCATTTGTTAGAAGGGTCACGCATACAGATCCCTTACGGTCAGGGTATGGATGGTACCACACATCCGCATCCCATCGTGACGGAGGCACTTTGCCGTGGCCGCTACGTTCATGGCTGATCAAGTCCCATAGCCTAGTCAACGATGTACTCTCGCCAGGCAGACGGCATGCGGCCCCAATGATGACAATGGGATCTTGGTCGCAAATAGTCATTGTGTATCTCGTCCTCGGTGCTGTAAGAGCACAGAAAATGGAATTGATGATGGCTGGATTGAACCAAAGGCACGCCAGAGCTTAGAGCTTCGTACAATCCCAAGGTCTCACCAGCAGGCCGATCATCTCTACACCTAAGGCGTTGACTCAACAGGTAACTTGCTAGTAATCTTCAACGTTGTGTAGACTACGAACTCGCATCATAACACCTGCAAACAACAGACCGAGACTAGTCAGGGACATACCAATCTCGCCGGCGGTCGAGTCCCGAAACGTATAATGGTAAACACACTTCCTCAAGGGGACAACCGAGAGGCGGTCAAGTTGCCAAGATGCCATCCGAACCCAAGGTTCAGGAACACGATATCAGAGTTCAGAGACCGCTCTTTTTCCACGAGCTTGTCGGCCTCGAGTTCCTCTTTGGCAAGTCTGTCAGTTTACACTTCCCACTCTTGCATATCGTTTTCGCGACTGTTGCTTTGACACCACAGCTGTCGTCTTGCTGCTTTCACACCACAGCTGTCAAAGATGAGGATACTGGCATTGCACGGCGTCGGCAGTTCTGCCAAAATCCTCGAGAGTCAGCTCGTCGGCTTGATGAGATCAGTGGATGCAAGCTACGAGTTTGTTTTGGTCGACGGCTCGTTTCCTTCGCACCGCGGGCCCGGTAAGCTCACCAGCCCAGCACCGCCTTTCCTACGTGTATCCATGGACGCAAATATTGTAATCCTCTCGTGCCCGGCTCATGATGAGATGCTTGTAGGTATGAGTCCCGCATTAGCTGGACCCTTTTATTCACACACCACGGGCTACTCTCCCGGAGAAATAACAGCAGCCCATCAGCACCTTGCAGCAACTGTCGACGAACTCGGCCCGCTCGACGGCATCCTCGGCTTCAGCCAAGGCGCATCGCTCGCCCTGTCGTACATTTACCACCAGCAGGTCAACGGAGAGGAGCCAGACTTCAAGTTTGCCCTTCTCTTCTCATCAGTAGTCCCCTTCTCCGCAGATTCAACCTACTGCAAGGCCGAGATCGAGGAGCTGTGCTCCCACCGACGAACCGGCACCAGTCTCAACGCCCTCGCCACAAGACAGCAGGTCTTCAACGACTGTCTCGTCCGCACATTCCAATCTGCCCTCAAGATCGGCGCGGTACTGCCGGCTCCCGACGATGCTCGCAGCAGCCAGCGCCACGGCAACGTACCAAGAGCGGGTCAGTGACCTGCTGTACGCCCCGAGAACGGCATCCGGGGCGTCCGGGGGCAGGACGCCTGGCATCCTGACGCTGTTCGCGCCGCCGTCGACTATGGCAGTCGCGTTGACGTCTGGCAGGTCCCTGGCCAGGCTGACGCGCAGCTCGTTGGTGAAGACGTTCTAAGCGACCGAGATGAAGATTGCGCCGCCAAACGTCTGCAGGAACATGAACAACGCCGTGCCCAGAGGGATCTCGGCCATGGGCAGGACGGTCTGGACCACCATCAGGGGCGTCTGCATACTCTGCCCGGAACCCAGTCCGTACAAGACTTGGTAGCCGATCCACTCCGACGGCGGGGAGTCGGGTCTCCAGGTCGTGAACATGCCGGCGCCGATGGCCGTGAGGACCGTGGCGGTCATCATGAAGGGGTTGTAGTATCCGAGCTTGGTGATGCCGACTCCGCTGAGTATGGATGCCAGGGCGGTGCTCAGAATCAGAGCGAGGTTCATCAAGCCAGAGTCGACAGCAGACACGCCCTTGACGGCCTGGAACCAGATGGGGATGTACTGCCGGAGGGTGAAGTCCGCGCCCGACGTGCAGACGGAGAACCAGCAGGCGGCCGCGACGCTCTGTTGCAAGATGACGGTGATTGGCAGCGTTGCATTATCTCCACTCCGTACCTGGACGACGATGAAGGCGACAGAGAGCACGGCGAAGAGAACGAGGAGAATGATGACTCTCGGGTTGCTCCAGGCGTAAACGGTGCCTCCCCACTGCGGTGCCAGAAGAAGGCAGATCACAGCTGGCATCAGAGCCACCGTGCCGAGAGGGTCAACCTGGAGGAACTTCTCCAGCATAGTCTTGTCGTTGCCGGTATCTGGTCGAGGCGGTTTCTGGAATACGAATATCATGATGGCGAGAGAGACTACGCCAATCGGGAGGTTGATGTAGAACTACAAGACGTCAGTGATCAGAAGTTGCTTCACTCGCATGTCCGAAGGGGGAGCACATACACACCACCGCCATGTGACCTTGTCCGTAAACGCTCCTCCGAGAAGTGGTCCTACCACGGAAGCAATGGCATATACGGCGCCGACAAGACCGGTGTAGGCAGGTCTCTTGGGAAGAGGAACAATCACTGCGATTATCGTGAAAGTCCCCGCGAGGATTCCCGCACAATCGACGAGCATTGTAGATCATGCACTTGACATCAGACCACCGGACGAAGGTTAACAACATGTCTACGTGCGTGTTGTGAGCTGTTACAGGCGAGTGTCACTCTCAACCGAGAGCTCGAGTCTTGACTCTACCGGGTGCCTCGAGTCAGTATAACTCGGTTTTCTGGAGCAGGTTCAGTTGTCCAAATCCTAGTGATAGTTTGGCAACTCACTACAACAAGATTACTATAACCAGGCTCAACAACCTTCCCTCTTACATACTTTTCTTAGCAAGTGCTATTAGTGCTCGCTATATTATACTACCAATTTTACTAACATTTTACTCTATAAAGCTTTTTCTCTTAATAAAGATTTTTACTATTTCTTCTTCTTTAGAATACTTCTAATTAGTAATAAAATATATAAGTTCTTACTACTATCTAAAAGTAGTTATCTACTTATTATATAGTAAACTATTTTACTAATTATTCTATTAAGATTAACTATAAAAGGTTTTCCTATATATATTAATAAGAAATATTAAGAAGTATTTCTAATAATTATAAATAAAACTATAGAAAGTTAGCTACTATTTTAATTAGATTTTAAAAGAGCAGCTAGATTCTTTAAAACTATGTTAACTATAAATAGATATTAGAGTTCTAGCTATTTAGCTATTACTCATATTTATCCTAATAACTTATTTTAGATAAATAAGGGCTTGAGTATTCTTTATTATTCTTATAATTCTATATTTTCTATTTATTATAGAGAATTAATTATTAGAATTAAGGTTATACTACTTTAATTATTTATACTCTAAATTGATCAAACTATAATATTAGAATATTTAGTAAATAGACTACTTAGTAGCCTAAGCGTAATAGAGCTAAGAGTTCTATATAATGTAAAATTAACCTTTCTGAAAATAAACTCTATTTAAATATTAATACTACGAAGTTCCCTACTTCTTATAAAACCAGAACTTCTTATTATTATTACTATTTATATTAATATTAGTATTACTTTTAGATATTATTCTAAATAACCTATCTTTTAATAATTAAGAGTTATTAATTCACCTTAACGTTTTATTAATTACTTATTACTAATTTAATAGGTTATAAGCCTAGCTTTATATTAACTTCTCTCTTTATATCATATCTCTATTNGTTATAAGCCTAGCTTTATATTAACTTCTCTCTTTATATTATATCCCTATCTATACTTTTTATTAATATCGACATCCTTATTTTTATTAATACCTATTTAGGTTATACTAGAATTTATACTAACTAACTCCAAGCTTTCTACTACCTATCTATCTATATAAAACTTCTTTGAACTATTTCTATAAAACTCTACAATTTTTTTTATACTTATTTTAACTATCTAACTAATTCTTCTTATTAATTAATTAATTTAATATTAGATAAATCTATAAAGAAATTATACTAATTAGAATAATAAGCTTATTATTAAGCTAATAAAAGAAATAGTTAAATAGTAGAGGCTGAAAATCTCTTATATTTTAAATCTACTAAAACCTTCTGTAAACTAACTCTTAAATCTACTAAAACCTTTATAAATTAAAATCTTAAATGTATTAAAACCTTTATAAATTAAAATCTTAAGTCTACTATAATCCTTATAAATTAGAGCTTTAGGTCGTTTTAAACCTTTATAAAAATACCTTTTATAAAATTTAAACTTTAAACTACTATAAGTTATAAGTATATTAATTATTAATTAACTATTAAGCTATACTATTATTAATT
>QAPG01000314.1:0-27477 GCA_004366825.1 Colletotrichum spinosum
ATATATATATATATATACTAGAATTTTAGAAATATATCATTAATAAACCTACTTCAAAAAGCTATTTACTAATATTGAAATCATTAAGAAATAATTAAACAGAACTATTATTATACACACACATATATATATAGAAACTTTAGATATATAACTATATCAATAAAACTCCCATACGAAACTACTTTTAAAACTACTATAGAAACATTAATATACTTATACTACTAAGAAATAACTAAAGAAATATTAATATAAGTATAAATACTGATAAATATAAAGATTTAAATATAATACCTATAAAACTACTATAAAAACAACCTGTCTATTAAAGCTATTAAAACAAAAACAACCTAAAATACCAGTATATATACCTACTTATAAATATAAAGGTTTTGATATACATAATCTCTACAAAACTATGATAATATAACTAATAGAGAAATACTAAATAAGTAGTTATCTTTAAAGAATCTTAAGAATTCAGAAAACTATCTCATATAGCTATTATAAGTAACTACTATAAAAAGAAACACTTCGGGGATTATATAGTTATACATAATGATAATTAAAAAGAGATTATTATACAAGTATTAGTAAATACTTCTAGTAATAGTAATGGTAATAGTAATATAGAGAAATATAAGGAAATCCTATTCACTTTAGTAGTAATAGAAGATATTCTACTGAACCTACAAAGTATTACTATATTAGTATAAAAACTAAGACAAAAGCTAAGAACTAGTATTCTAGGCTTGATTATAACCTAAGTTTTTTAATCCCCTAAGCTAAAGGCTTAGAAATATAGTAT
Source organism: Colletotrichum spinosum (assembly GCA_004366825.1). NCBI lineage: Eukaryota > Fungi > Ascomycota > Sordariomycetes > Glomerellales > Glomerellaceae > Colletotrichum > Colletotrichum spinosum. The sequence continues at coordinate 806 of QAPG01000314.1, forward strand.
AGGAAAAGGGTTTTACTAGAAAGGTATAAGCTTTGATAAAAAGCTTTCAAGTTATAAGGGTTATAAAAACTATAAAGCTATAAAGCTATAACTTCTAAAAAGAAGATAATAGTTGTTGTGAAGCTATGAAATTATATATTATAAATAAATATTGAACTATCTGTTATATCATTACTGATGTAGCTATATGGTAGCTAATATAACTAATATAATATAAAACAAACTATAGACCTTATGATTTTTAGTATAAGGAACACTAGAAGAATAGTTATAATAAAAGATTTTAGTTATAAAGGGATTACTATAAAATAGTAGTATAGTTATAATAGTAGTACAGATAGTAATGATAGTATCGATATAGTAATAATAGTAGCAATAGTAATAAGAAACTAGTGGTATATAAGATATGATATCAATAAAAGCAGCAACCGAAAAGCTATAGTAATAAGAAATCCATAGAATGTAAGTAATTATATTAATCAAAGAATTAGTAATATATAGTAATAGTAACTATAGTAATAAGAGGCTATAGTAAGAAGAAACTATAATATAGGTTTGAGTAAGAGAGAAATTACTAGGAAAGTAGTAGAGTAGTAGTAATAATAGTAATAGCATATAATATATCTTCCAACTGCATAAAAAGATCACCAGAAAAATAATAATACTAGTGATAATAACAGCAACAAGAAGCTAGCAGTATACAAGAAATAATATTAATAAACGTAATAAATAAAAACTGTAGTAATAAGAAACCTATAGTATATAAATAGTAATATTAATAAGAAATCAGTAGTATATAGCAATAGCAATTATCATAATAAAAGGCTATAATAATAAAAAGCTATAATATAAATTTAAATAAAGGAAAGATCACCAGAATAGTAATAAAGTAGTAATAGTAGTAGCAATAGTATATAATAGATCTTTCAACTCTATAGAAAATAACTAGAAATATAATAGCAACAGTAATAACTACAGTATATAACAGCAAGAACAATATAGCTATAGTAACAATATTAACAGTAGTATATAAAACGTTTCAACACTAAGAGGCCAGCAATATATAAAACATTATAATAATAAGAAGCAACCACTATATCAGTAGCTATAGTAACAAGGAGCTAGTAATATATAGAATACCTTTAAGAAAACCTATAAATAATACTACTCTTCCTACTATAGGACTAGAAGTTGAATACAAATAGTAGGAATCTAGTTAGAATATAAAGTAGTGGATTGGTATAAAAACTGGGAAATATACTCCTCAAGTTCAGGATCTAGGAATACCTTCATTTTGAAGCTATAAAACTATAAAAATATAATCTATAAAAATAGTATTAAAGCCTACTAGTACCCTCTAGTTAAGCTACTAATTAGTTATAAATAAAGAAAAGTCTTGAAACCACAATATTTAGGATTTCAAGTTAAGAAATTAAATATAAATATATTGATAACCTTATACTTATATTTTACCCTAATAAATCTATTTCGTAATTACTAATCTATTCTTAATATATCTAAGATAATTTAAGAAAAGTTTATATCTATTAGTTTTATTGTTATAGAATATTTTATTACTAACTTATATTAGAGTTCTAGCTAATAGCTGTTACTTATATTTACCCTAATAACCTATTTCAGAAGCTCAGGTATTCTCCATTATTCTTAAAACACTATATTTTCTATTTAATGTAGAAAGTTATTTACTAGGGGTGAGGTTATACTACTTGGATTATTTATACTTTAAATCGATCAAGCTATAGTATTAGAATATTTAGTAAATAGATAACCTAGTAGCCTATACGTGATAGAGCTAAAATCTTCATATAATACAAGGTTAATTTCTCTGAAAGTAAATTCAATTTAAATATTAATACTATTAAGTTCCTTACTTTCTATAGAATCTAAGCTTCTTATTATTATTACAATTTATATTAATATTACTACTATTTTTAGATACTACTCTAAATAACCTATTTTCAATAGTTAAAAATCATTAATTCCCTTTAACCTTTTACTAGTTACTTATTACTAGTTTAACAAGTTATAAACCTAGCTTTATATGAACTTCTCCCTTTATATTATATCTCTATTTATATTTATTATTATTATCAATATTTATGCTTGTATTAATATGCATTCAGGTTATACTAGAAACTATACCAATTAACTTTAAATCTTCTTTTATTTATTTATCTATATAAAACCCCCTTTAACTACTTCTTTAAAACTCTATAGTTTATTCCTTTGATACTTACTTCAGTTAACTATTGAATTCCTCTTATTAATCAATTAGTCTAATACTAGATAAATCTATAAAGAGATTAAACTAGTTAAAATAATAAATGTACTACTAAGCTAGTAAAGAAATAGTTAGATAATAGAAACTAAAGGTTTCTTATATTTCAAATCTACGGAAACTTTCTATAAACTAACTTTAATATCTATTAATATTTTATATGAACTAGCTTTTAGATCTATTAAAACCTTCTATAAATTAAGTCTTAGGTCTATTAAAAACCTTATAATTTAAAACTTCAAGTTATCTCGAATGTTTATAAAAATATATTTCTTATAAGATTTAAACTTTAAACTACTATAGGCTATAAGTATATTAATTTCTTAATTAGCTATTAAGCTATATTTCTATCAATTCGTTAGTGAATAATAGTTTACTAGAGTTAGATTTCAAGTATTATTATTCTACTTTAAGATAAAGAGTAATTCGTTGTTAAATAATTACTTTACTGTCTTAAAATATTAGTTAAGAATATAAATAGTTCTAAGTTATATTTATCTGCAAATTGGAAATGACTTAGAATTATAGTACCTAGTCTATCTGTATAAAGGCTTTATTTAGTAATAAAAGTATTTTTATAGATTTAATTAAACGTATTACTAGAATTGATACTAATAAACATAGTAAAGCTCTCAGTTATATATAGTTAAATTATAGAGGTAGTTCTTAAGAGCTATTAAGAATAATACTAATATTCTTCATATATTTAGTTTTTCCAAAAACGATAAAGACTAACTAGGCTGTCTAATATATCCTTTATTCATAAACAATTCTTTAATACTATTCCTAGTAATATTCAATCTATAGACGAATATCTGAATAAATGTAAAGGCTCATGAATAATCCCTCGTATAATTAAATTAAATTATCTAACTTAATTATTTTAATCTATATTTCAAATAGTCTAAGTAAAGACTATGAAGGTTTTATTATTTTAAATATTCAAAATTCAAATTTAATACATATTCTTATAAAATAAACTCTTTATTTCCTAATCTATTAGATAAATTTAAAAGGAAACTCCAGACTTCTTTAATTAATTCTAGAATTGAAAGGAATCTTAAATATAAGGTTATTAAGTACTTTTCTTTTAAGGTTATTAAGAAACTCTAGAGGAAATAGAGAGGTATTTTCTATAGCTACTATAATAAAACTAATTATACTAAAGAGAACTATTTAAGTCTTTATTGTAAAAAAACTTCTATTTAGATAAAGTTTAAATTTTCTTCTTAAGCTTTCTAAGAAGAAGAAGAATAAGAGAGATAAACTTAATAACTTAGAACTAGTTAATATTACTTCACTTTAAGAAGGAATAGTTAAAGAAATCTCTGGTAATATAACAAAAAGATCCTACATAATTTAATCTAATACTTAAAAAAAAGAAAGAAAGAGGAAAATATTAAGTTTAAGAATATAATTCTAATCTATCTATTCCTCAAAAGAAGTATTATCAAAACAACTCTAAATACTTTAATTTCTAAAAGGATTTAGTAAAGTAGAAGCTCTATTGATTAGACTTAAACTATTTTATTCTTTTTTAATACTAGAACTACTATTTATATAGTTCAAGACTATAATCTTTATATTAATCAGATTAAAACTCTTTTACCTGATAAATAGAGAAATACTAAAAAGATTGCTTTAACTATTAAAAGTAATTTAAATATTATCTCCAATAATATTAAATATCTTTTACGTAATATTAACTTCATATTACAACTAAGTATTGATCTATTAAATCAATTTAACTTAAATCTAATAAGAATATCATCTGTCTTCTTTCAAAGTATTTTACTACAAAATGATTAAAGAAATGAAACTTTATTTATAAAAACTAAAATTAACAATTTCTATAAATCTAGAATCTCTTTTTAACTTAAATACTGAGTTCTTTATATTAAGATTACAAATATTAATAGCTTAAAACTATAATAGAGTAGGATAAGTTATCTTAGTAGTATTATTCAGTTAATTAGTAGTATAATAAGTAATATTAGTTATAAATATTCTAAAAGTAATAAAATACTTGTTTATAAAGCTTATCTTAAAAATTAGTTTACTAATGGATTCAATAGAGGCTTAAATATTTTTAAGGAACTCGAATATCTTAATTATCTTAATTTGGATTTATATAGACCTATTTTACTAGAGACTTATAATTACTTTAACTACTTTATTTTCTTTATCAATAAGTATAGTAGATTTATCTAGGGATAATTATTAGAAAACAAAAACTCTAGAAACATTCCCTTAGCTTTTAAATAGTTCTCTAATAAAACTAACAATAATAGTAGTAATAAGAGAATTAAAAAAATTAATATAAATAGTAGTTTTGAATCTTCTTAAAATAAAATAAGAATCATTTATCTTAATAATAGTATTATTTTTATTATAAGATTACTCTATACTTATAAGCCTAATAGTTCGATTAAGAACATCATAAGTATTATAATTAATAAAACTTGAATTATTCTCTATAACTCTAGTTTACTTTTATACTTTTAAATACTAACTATATTAATTTCTATTTTTATCTATAATCGAATACTATATTCTTCTATCAAACTTAAGACTCTATATAAATTAAAAAAAAGAAATCTTAAATTGATAATATGAAAGTGTAGGGTAATATCTATTAATATGAAATTAAAAGTAGATGTTTAAAAAGCTTAATCTACAAATATAAAAGAATACTATAATTACTTTTAGCTATAATACCCATTTAGCTTAGGATTTCCAAACTTATAAAACAATTTAGTCTAGAAATATAAATATTCCTCAAAGCCAATTTAAGCCTTGATAAAAAAAGAATTATCTATTTTTGATAAGACTATAACTACTAAATTTAGTTAACTTAGTTAAAGAAATAAGTCTAACTAACTTAATTCCAATAACTTTTTTAAAATTTAGCTGTAATTAAGTCTAATAGAATTCATGATTCTATTAAGAATAATAATTATTCTTCTCTTTCTAATAAACCTAATAATAATAATAGTAACTTAGATCTTTGTCTTAATATAAAACTAAGTAGTTTTACTATATATTATCCTAATAATACTATAAATAATATTAAGAACTTTAATGAAAAGTGCATCATATCTATAGAAATCCCTTTTCTAAGTCTACAAATTAAAATAGACTATAACTTATAATTATATAATAAGAATATTTTCTTTATAATTGTAATTTATTTCTTACATCCTTTATACAATTTATAACTAATGTAATTATAACACTAACTTATTTCTTAGTAAATATAGTAGTTCTCATACTATTAAATACATATTAGTAATGGAGACTCTGGATAAACTAACTACTTTTTCAAAAACTATAAACCCTTCGTTTAATAATAACTAGATTTAAACTATAAATTCAAAAGACAAATTTTTAGAATCTATAGAAGTTTAGACTATTATAATACTACTTAATATTTCTTTTATTAAAAATAATAATATTAGTATATTAAAAAATGAATAGGTTTACAAAAAAGATCTAATAATTAGGATCCTAGTAATCTTATATATAAGCTAGATAAGTTACTTAAAGTCTTAATTAGTACCTTAATATGAGTTATTCAGAAACCTTTAATACTACTTAGAAGCCTAAAAGTGATAAGTATATACTTTCTATATCTATTTATTATAATTAGACTTTAATTCAATATAATATTACTATTTTATCTCTTTATATAAAAATAAAAAGAAAGATATATATTAAATTACTTACTAGGTATATCTATAATAGAAGTTCTCAAAGTTTAATTTAAAGTAATAACTTTAAGAAATAGCCTTTTATTTATTTATTAAATAAAGCTTTATATAGATTGAAACAAATCTTTAAATTATAGTATTTATAGTTTAAATCTATCTTATGTAAAATCAGTTTTAGAATATCTCCTCATAATAAAAGAATATATATACTTAATATTACTTTTAATAAGAATATATATTTGGCCTCTCAGTATATTATATTAATTATATACTATTACAAGCTAATAATTCTAATATCCCAGAACTTATCTATAATAATCTTAAAAAAGATATCAAAACCTTAGACCTAAGAAAAGCTAATACCTTTCTAAGCAATAATCTAATATTAATTAGGGAAATCAAAATATAGAAATAAATTAATTTAAGTATACTAAGAAGGTTCTTACGATTTTCAAGAAGAAAGATATCTATAGTTTTAATACTCTAATAAATAGTAAAGCTAAATCCTCTATTAATAAAAACAATATTGTAGAAGAAACGATATTAGAATATTAAAAGAGAAAAATAGCCTTATTATCTTTAGCTTTAAAAACTAAACTAGATATTACTCTAGTTATAATTACTTATTCTCAATTTTCTTCATATTCTTTTAAAGAATACTCTATTACTTTTCAGAAGACATCAAGTTATTTAAAAAGAATACTAATTATAAATTAACTTATAACTATAATAATATTAATCCTTTCAATTAACTTAGGTTTATAAACGTAGATTAAACTAGAAATATTGATAGTAGGGAATCTACTTTAGCTGATATATTTTACTTAAACTTCTATAATATTATAAATTCTGACTTAGTTAAATAAAGAATAATAACTCTGTCTACTTATTGAATGAAATATATAGTTCTAATATATACTATAAAAAAGCTATTTATCTATATAATAACTATAGTTCTATTAATAAAGATTTAGAATTCAAAGCTATTAATAAGCTTACTATTTATATAGATAATTCATTAGCTAAAAGGTTTACTAAAAATACTACATTTTATAAAAAGGTTAAGTATATTAATACTTATTGGTATTATACTAGAGATCTTATTTGAAATGATCAGATTAATATCTATTACATTCATATGAATAATAATATTAATAATGTTTAATAAAGCTTTCAAGCTAAGTTAAAATTAAGAACATTATTAAGAGAAACTTACAGAATGATTTTAAGATTCAACCTTCCTATAAAAGAAATAATCTTAATAGTCTATTTTCTGAGGATTAATCTTCTCGTTTAAGTTTCTATTAATTTTAGGTCTTTCCGATCTGTCCTAACGTTTATATTTTATTGTTACGTCTTTTTCTTTAGATCGTTCCTAGGTTTTAAATCTTTCTAATTTTAATCTTTCAAAGGTTCTCTAATCCTTCTATATAACTTTAGAGTTTTTACTACCTTTTAAGCTATAAAGGATTTATGTATCCTATGTATTTTAAGAGGATATTAGAGTTCTAGTTATTTAGCTATTATTCATATTTATTCTAATAACTTATTCTAAGCAAATAAAAACTTGAATATTTTCTATTATTATTATAACTTTATATTTTCTATTTATTATCAAAAGTTAATTATTAGGGTTAAGATTATATTATAATTCCTATATATATACTAAAGTAATTAAATTACTTTAAATTATTTAGTTACTTTTGTTCTATACTTAAAATAATATCTAAGATTTATACCATATATATAGATCTAATGATAAACATTACCTAGTAATAGTATATATATTAAGACTAACTTATAACTAGTTAGAATAGTAATGAAATTACCTATTATTATAAATGATTATACTCCTAGTTCTAATATTTAATCCTATAGTAGTAGAAGACTTTATAGTTATAATCTATATAGGAAGAATCTTATTAAAACTAGGATTTGATATATAGCAAAAAATAACTACTAAAGTTATAGAATTACGAATCGTTATTAATTTCTTAAAAATAGAGTAAGATAGAATGCCTATAAGAATTAGGTATTTTATAATCTATCGTTCTCCTATAAGTTATATAATAAAACTAAAACTTCTTCTAAATTTATATAGCGATTTATAAGAAGATAACTATAAGATAAGTATAGAAATATCTAACTATAATTATTATAATTAAGGATATTAGTATATCAAACTGTGCCTTAATAAAATTATTCTAAATACTACAATCAATAGATAGCTTGTAGATATTTAAAAGAAAATCGTCAGACTATCCCACAAGCTACTATGTCAAACAAGAGAGTAATTAAATTATAATACCTCAATATGTAATAAATAGACTACTTAGTAGCTTAAGTATAATAGAACTAAAAACTCTATATGACATAAAGTTAACTTTTCTGAAAAATAAATTCCATTTAGATATTAATACTATGGAATTCTCTACTTCTTATAGAATCTAAACTTCTTATTATTATTACTATTTATATCGATATTAATACTATTTTCAGATACTATTTCGAATTACCTACTCCTTAATAATTAAGAGTTATTAATTCCTCTTAACCTTTTACTAGTTACCTATCATTAGTTTAATAGTATTATTCTAGAAATAACTATTAACTTAAAAGTAGTAAAATATACTTTATTAGTCTATAGTAGTCTATAACTTTGTTTTATATTTATTGGTAGTATTATTAAGATATAATAGTAGTATTATTAGTATCTAGCTAGTATAAGTTAGTATTATTAATTCTACTATAATAAACTTAATGGTTTGAAGCTATTACTAATATATTAAGTAATAGTTTTTTATATTGCTGGTTATAAGGTCTACACTATTAGAAACTAGCTATAAGAGATACTTTAGTAGTATTTTAATAGAATTATCATCAATTTAAGAAGTTTATACTTAAAATAAAAACTCTGTACTATACTATAAGGGTAGTAGCTATATAGAACTCTAATAGTAATATTTATATAAACTTTAAAATTTAAATCTATAATATACTTTTTACTACTTTTCTACTTTACTATGATAATTATACTTACTATTAATAATTTTAATAATATATTAGTAATCTCTAGTTATCTAAAATATCCTGATTAATTAGAAAGATCTGTTTAAGATATTTCTTCTAAGTATTATTAATATTAAATACTTCTATTAATAAGAAAATTCAAATATTATTAATATTAAATAATCTTTTTAACAAGAACATTTATGTAATACTTATTATATATAATTAGAAGAGTAAAATCTAAAATACATTATAGAAAACTAAATATAGCTGCACGTGCTGTATGAGGCTCTATTTTAGGTAGTTTCAACAAAATAAGACCTATAGAGATAGTACTAATACCTAAGGTCTAACTAGTATAAATTCTACTTCTTAAATATATCATTCTTAATATACCTCCTAGCCTCAAGGGTTCGATTTATAGGCTAGCCTTTTTAAATAATACTAATTAAACTTTTTATTTCTGTCTTATAAGAGGTTTTCTCTCTTATCTTATTACTTTTATTAAATTTCTACTATTATAATAAGAAGAATAGTACTATTTATAAACAATTTAAGTATTTATTATTAATTAGAGGGTATGTCTAATACTTTTAAGCTTTTTATTTAATCTTATTATTATTATAACTTAATATCTATAGATTCTAGTTAGTAGTAAAAACTTTATCAGAACTTTTGAATATTAGAAGCTTCTTTTAAGGTTCTTCTTCTTATTATAATTTTACATAGTTTAATTAGTCTATTGTATTAATCTGAATAATAGAAACACTAAATTAATAGCTCTAAAGAAACTTTATAAAACTACTAATTATAAAGTCTCTTAAACATATATATATTTAATTTTAAAATATCTCTATTAAATTTCTTATTAGAATTAGTAATTATAGATATCTATATATTATAACTTTATACATAGTTATATTATCCTAATTGTTATAAAGTATATTATTTACTACTTACTATATTAAATTTAGATAGTAAGATAAGACTTATATATTTTACTTCTACTAAATATATTTATGAAACGATCTATTTGGAATATTATAATAAACTACCTAGTAAAATGGCTTCTTAAGTTATTTAGAATCATACCAAAAGTTTCACTTTGATTATTAAAGTAATAATAATAGTATCTTATCTATTAGCTTATTATATTATTAAACCTCTAAAGAGATATATAATATATATTTAAGAGTTTCTTTAATTATTATTATTATTTATAAAGCTAATATTTATAATACTTATAAGGTTGTTAGATAGATTACTAGGTTAGTACCTAAATTCAAAATAGAAGTTCTTTATCTTATTAAAGTATTATATTATTTATTTTGCTTCTACATAGTAGTTATCTCAAGGGTTTTACTTGAAATATAATAATTAACTTATTCTATAAGTAATATCTAATCTTATTATAATTAGAATATATCAATAAAACTAATCTCTTATTAGTAGTATTTAATCTCTATAGAAGAAGTTTAATTATATTATAATAGGAGCTCTTTAGATTTGAGAAGGGCTTTAAGATATTTAATATATTATATATATTCTATAAAATATTTAAAGAGTTTCATGATATATACTACTTATAAGAACTATAGCTATTATACTATCTATCTCTAAATAGTCTTAGTATTAAGAAATTATTATAAATCTTTACTTCTTTTAGAATGATACTTCTATTAAAGGTCTATTAAGAATGTAAGTATTTTTGAAGTATCTTTTAAAAGGAAAAAGAGTATATAGTTATTAATATAGAAGAGAATAATATACTTCTTAAGTTAGTAATATAGCTTTCTTATAATAAGTTTAAAATTAAAGTACTTAAAGCGTATTTGTGAATAGTATTATTATAAGAAGAAATACTTTCAAAAACTATATAGTATGTTATTAAAATAATAGATTCTATCTAATACTCAATACTCTAATAGTATTTCTATATAAATAGCTATATTATATATTATATATATAAGAATTTAAATAACAATATTATATATTATATATATATAAGAATTCAGTTATATTATATTAAAACAACTTAAGACTAAATTAATTAGGAATTACTAGAAGGATTTCAAATAATATATTTATTAACATAGTTATATAAATCTTATAGCTATCTTGTAAGTATTAATTTCTATAGATAACTAATCAAATTCGAACTTTTAAGAAATATTTATACTTATTAAATTTGTAAATGTAGGTCTAGTAGTATTTTGAAACTTTTAAATTTCTTATAAGAATCTTATTAATCTTATTCTTGAAGTATAACTTAATATTACTCGTAAAATAAGTCTATTTAGTTATTATTATAACTTCAATATATAAATAAATAAGCACTACTAAGTAAGATATACATAATAATAATAACTTCTATTATAAAACTTCTAAAGTAAGAATTTCTATTTTCTTATATTTTAAGTATTTTTAATATCTAATTTACTTTATAATCAAAGTCTATTATTAGAATTTATAATACTAATATTTTGAAATTCTTAAGGAAATTAAATTCCTAAGACTTCTTCTGATTAATTACTTATTTTATTCTATAGCTATAAATAGGAGCCTTTTAGAGTATTTTAAAATAACTAAAAAATACTAATTAAAAACATAGTTTTAAATAAAGAACTCCTTGTTATTCTAGTATAATACTTTATTTACTTTCCATATTTAACTCTCTTTAGAAATATCAAATTCTTCACTCCCCTATTGCTTTATCTATATAAATAAAATTATGAAGATATATAATAAGTAATTCGAACAGATTATTGATATAGATTTTATAGTTTTAAATAGTACTTTATAATGTTTTAAAGTAGTTATTATATGAATATAGATTTTGAATTATTATAATTACTTCTTATTTTAATATAAATTACTTCATTAGACTTTTTATTAAACCTTAAGTAAATATTTGAACTTACTTTTAATAGTTCTATTATAATTATGCATTCTTATAATTAGTAAGAGAGTTTATTAGAATTTAACTTTCTGAAATTATCTTATAGAGAAGTTAAATTCCTATTGAAAAAAAGGATTTTATTAAAAGAGATATTATAAATTATTATGACTTTATTTTAAAATAGACTTTATATCTAAGATTAATTAGTTGAAATATAACTAACTAAAAAGCTAATAGAAATATATTTGTTATAGAATAATTTCTAGGATTACGTAAGCGCGTATCGCTATATAATCGGCCGTCCTATTACTACAAAAACCTATAAATAGCAGTCATGTAGAAGCCTTCTTTCCTCACGCATTAATATTCATTTAATAAAAATACTTTTAGCTACTCATAGTACTAAAATAACAGCTAGCCTAGCCTAAAAGGGCAGTACTAACCACCTATTACTACTTATTTCATAACAAATAATAATATAACTAATATGCCGTTTAAGTAATAAGACTATAGCTTTAACCTATTTTTTAATAAAACTATTATAACTATTCGTAATAAGATATTATAAGGTTACAGCTAAATCGTATTATTTTTACTAAAAGTACTATAAGATAAGAGCTATTTTATTGAAGAAAATAGTAACTACTTTATATATTTTATTTACAAAATTCCTTTTAGTTAGTTTGGGGAAGTAGAAGCCTTAGGCTTAATAACCTCTTTCCTCAATTTCTTCTTATTAATTATATTATCTTTATCTAATTACTAATTAGACTAATTAGATAAATTAGATTAACGTATAGACTTCAGCTTAAAAGCGGGGTAATAATAATAATATTATTATTTATTAATTACAGTAACTGCTATAGCAATTAATATTATTAATACTACTTACTATGTATAATACTTATAGTAGTTATACTACTTCTAATAATAATAGTAGTTATACTTCTATACAATCTATACAAACATAGGGTAGTAGAAGCTATATTTTTATATAAAGTAAGAGTAGTACTAATACTAGTAGTATTAATACCTATCTTCTACTTAGTTAAATTTACTATAATAATAATAATAATAATACTAATAATAATAATAATAACCTAAGACTTACTTTTACTAATAAGGTATATAACTCTAAAAACTCTAATAATAATATCTCTAATACTACTAAAAACGATATTAATAAAATAAGTACTAGCGACTATAATATGCTTGATAATTATAATAATTATAGTAATAACAATACTCCTAATAATAATTATATTAGTAACGATTTGGTAAGTGCTAGTAATAGTAGTAATTACTTAGAATGCGACGATTCAGACTAAATAGAAAGTAAGACTATAAAAGTATAGCTTTTTTCTTTAACTAGAGGTAATTATTATAGAATAGTTTCTAGGATTATATAAGTATGTATAGCTATATAATTAGCCGTCTTATTACTATAAAAACCTATGAATAGTAGTCATATAGGGGCTTTCTTTCCTCACGTATTAACATTTATTTAATAAAAATACTTTTAGCTACTCATAGTACTAAAATAATAGCTAGCCCAGCCTAAAAGGGCAGTACCGACCACCCGTTACTGCTTATTTCGTAATAATATTCCTTAGGGTATTTCAAATAATTATATATAAACTTTATATCTATAATAAGAATAGAATATTTATAATTATAAATATAGAAATAGGCTAAATCTGACTTTATAATATTATATCTCTAAGTAGGTTTATAAAACTTCTAATATAATATCTATTAAATTAAAAGATATATTAGTATTTAATTATAAAGAAATATTACTACCTATAGGATTTCAAATTAGAACTTATAAAATAGTTTACTCTTATACCTTATAGCTCTTATATATACTTTAATAATTACTTTAATATATCTAATACTTTTATCTTAACTCTAAATATATAGAATATATAGCTTAAAGTATATATTTTGAAAAGTCAGATTATATTTCAAACCCTTATGTTTAGAAATCTTATTATTATACGTAAAGACTATATTATGAATATTATACTAATACTTAAGGAATATAACAAAACTCTTAAATATTCTCATAATAATAGTTCTAATACAGTTAATAAGATACAAGTCCTAAGACTAATTAATAGCTCTATTTATAAATATTAATATGTAGATATAATCATTATAGCTCCAATAATAAGAGTAGAAGTTAAACATAATACATTCCTTAGGGGTAATATATAAAGTATTCTTATATTTTATATAGTAAACTTTATATTTTACCTTATTGATATTACAAGTCTTATATATCCCTTAAAGAAACTAATACTTATTATACTTTAAATAGCTATTAGGAACATAAATACTTTATATAGTTAAAATAAAGTAATCAAAAGACTTTCTATTAAGATATTCTAACTATTAATATTAGACCTATTTATTTTCTTTTAAAAGTCTTTAAATCATGTCTATAGTATACTACTAATAGTAGTAATATCTAAGAGAAGACTTATATTATACTAATTATACTATTAAAATAGTTAATGTCTTATAAGGTATATAATATTTAAAGACCTATTACCTATATTAAATACTAATAATTATAATCTTAGAATAATTACTCCTCTATAGTTGAAATAGATAATTTGACTTAATATTAGGCTAATGGTTTTATTTTTATAACTATTAAAAGGAGATGAATCTTATATTAGAGTGGTATAAAGAGTGATATTAAACAAATAGAACGTAACTTCTTTATCTTTACTAATTATAATAAAGGTCTCAGTATTTCTATAGCTTTTAATAAATCTAAGTTCTATATTATTCTGAATATAGTCTCTTATAAAAACCTCTTGAAGAACTATGAAATACTTTATATTTTAGAAGATATAAATTGAATTATATAAATTAGAAATAAAAGAATCCCAGAAGGAATGTTATTAAAGTTTCTCTTTATAGTATATTTATTATATAGTATTATAATTATTTCAACTAGAGAGCTGGCTATATAGTTACTATTATCTAGAGTTCTGAATCCTCCTTAAGAAATCTAGATTTGAAATTAGTAAATATTTAATTTTCTCTTTAATTAAAATTTCTAGTATTTAGGTCTTATAAACTAGTTAAAAGTATATATAATAATAATATATTACAATATAGTTAGATTTATATTTTAGAACGTATAGCGGCTTTTTTAAATCTTAAAAGTACTTCTTATTATTTGAAGTATTGAAAATAAAAACTAAAACTTCTATTATAATATTAGAAATATCATAATTAATCTTATTATATAAAAAGGCTTTAGAGATATACCATATTACTTCTATAATAAATAAAATAATTCAACCTATAAATATAAAGTCTAAGTAACTCTAAATGATAGGTATATAATTTTATATATAAGATTTAATTAATGACAAGACTAGTAGAATTATTAAATTATAAATCTAAAATATTTTAATAATAGAAAAAATATAACTAATAACTTAAGTTTTATATATAACATCTTATTACTTTTAAAATTCTATTTTAATTACTACTTCTATAATAAAACACTTGAGTTTAGAAGATTAGAATATCTTATAATATATTAAAATAGTATTTCAGAAATATAAATTATTTATAACATTATAATAACTATAGAAATTAGTAGGTTATATTATTATATTTTCTTCTACATAACAATATTAATATTACAATACTCTACTTATATATTTAAAGATTTAAGTTATTATATAGATTTAATTCAAATACTCATATTAATATTCTTAAACCTTTGAGATATAGAAATTATAGAAAATTGAATAAACCTTTAGACCTTTTTCTATAACGTTTATAACATCTCTTATATAAATTTCTCTAATAATATCTATTAAGAATCATCAATCCTTTTATAATTCACCCTTATAAAAATAAAACTTTGAAAGTATCTAATTTCAATATTTTAAAAACATATAAATACTACCTAACCTTTAGAAAATTACTTAAGAATACCTTTTAAAGAAATTTTAAAAAGAAGTTTTATTATACAATTACCTGGATATAAAAGCAATTTTATAAATTATTAGACTTAGCTTCTACTTAAAAGATATTATATTAAGTAAGTCACTAATTAGCTTTCTTAAGGATTAAAAGAAAGGTATTTTTAACAAATATCTTAATATTTAAAATATATTAGATCATTATAATATATACTGTCAATCTAATAGCTTTTTAATATTATGAGACTCTCAATTATTATATATAATCAGGAGGGTAAAGTCTAATATATATTATATATAACTAAATATAGCTATATATACTGCATAA
Organism: Colletotrichum spinosum; assembly: GCA_004366825.1. Taxonomy (NCBI): domain Eukaryota; kingdom Fungi; phylum Ascomycota; class Sordariomycetes; order Glomerellales; family Glomerellaceae; genus Colletotrichum; species Colletotrichum spinosum. Next base: position 17,007 of record QAPG01000314.1, read on the forward strand.
AGCTCTATTTTAAGTAGTTTAAGTGGGGCGAGCCCTGTAGAAATAGCGCTAGCGCCTAAGGTCTAGCTAGTATAAACTCTACTTCTTAAGCGTATTATTCTTAATAATACTTCTCCTAAATAATACTATAATATATTCTACTTTCTATTAATTTATAAAATATCTTTTTTCTTTATCTATATATAGCTCTATTTTGTTTCCTAAAATTATATAACTTCTTATTCTATACTTATTATAATATCACTATTTTACTACTTTTCTAATTTGTTCTCTTTTTTTTCTTATTCTTTCTACTTTTATATCTACTATTACTATTACTAGTTTTAGATTTCCTAATAATAACTTTTCTTACTATTATACTTTTTCTTAATTTATTATTCATACTTATAATAGCGATATTATTAAAGATAATTGTAATGAAGAAGAAAACTAATTTCTTGATATAGTCAATTTTACTTATCTTAATTAATATTCTAAATATAATAATAATAGTTTCTCCTATATTTATATATTGAATTAGAATTTACTTTATTATAGATATCTAAAATTATAAAGTAAATATAAATAGGGCTCCTACTGTTTTACTATTGGTCTTAAACTATATATTATCAACTATTGAGTTAATTACTTAATATCATAAACCTAAGCCTTAAAGCTTGTATAAGATATTACTATTAAAGCTCTTTATAGCTACTACTCTTGTAGTCTAGTAAAGAGTTTATACTTTGAATAAAAACTCTTCAAATTCATTATAAGTCTAATAAAATACTACTCAAACATCTCTTATAACTAGTTTCTAATATTAATAAACTTCTTATTGAAATTTAATTTAATAATAAATAATAAACCACATAAAAGAAATAGCAAATAGAAAGAGATAATAGTTAATACTTATATTCGAAAACTCCTAATAATAGTTCTAATACACTAGTAATGAATCAAGTTGATAATAAATGAAAACTAATTCTTTTAAAAAGCCTTTATATAGCTCTAATAGAACTATAAAGTAGCTTTATAAGTAATATAGTATAAAGAAATAGTCAAAACTATAAAGAGCATAGCCCGTATAGTTAAATATAAGGTATTTTAATTAAGAGAATCTAAACTAAAGAACCAGAACTTTTAGAAAAACTATAGAATGTATATAAAATAAGTCTATTATAGTCTGTAGTAGTAGAATAAGTTCTACTAGTTATAATCAGTTCTAATAGGATATAACCTATAATATATATCTCTACCTCCAGTTAGTTTATAAGATAATTATAATAATAATACAATTAGTCTGAGCTTCTTATTTATCAATACTACTTAAATATTTATATATTATAACTCATTTTATTACTAAAACTTCTCATTCATCTATATTTCTCCTTCTCCTTCTATAGATGTTACAAAGGTATTATGAATTAATGAATTATAACTATTATTATACCTTAGTTCTACTACTAACTTAATATATTTAGATTAATTAACCCTCTCTTATACAATTATTTACTTCTTTCCTTGTTTATAAGTTAACTAGTTATTACTTTATTTCTCTATTACCTTATTAATATTATTCTCTTATACTAAATTATAATATCACCTTTATAACTATAGTAATAAGTTACAATTTATTTTCAAATTCCTTATGAACTATTTCTAACTCCCAATAGCTCCTTATTATTAAGAACCTTAAGGTTAAGAGGTACTTCTACAGATCTAATAAAGAAATTACTATTAATAAGACTACTAATAAATCTCCTACTAAACTTATATTACCTACTTATTCCCCTATTACTCCTATACTACCCCCTTACTCCCCTATTACTTATAGTAATAATAGTAATAACAATAATAGTAAACAAAGTATTCAGGGTACTAATAATAAGGGGAAGGGGAAGGACGTTACTTCCTCTAAGTATACTAAAACCCTCCCTTCTACTATATACCCTAATTGGCTTACTAAAGCTGCTATTACTAATAAAATAATAGCTTTATGTTAAATATATTTAGACTACTTCTTCTACCTATATTTCTCCTACTATTAATTATGAACATACTTCTTATAAGGTCTTCTATCTTACCTATATTACTTACATTATTATTAGTAATACTCTCCTTAGTATTAAGAATATCAATTTCTATAATAATATTCTTAGTATATAGTAGTTATTCTTTCTAACTGTTCCAATACTAATATAAAAGTATAGTAATCAATACCACTTATTACTTCTATTATATTAAACTTACTTTTAGCTATTATTATTATAAGGTTAGGATATAACTATATATTTTAAACCTTCTCTCTTTCTATTCTAATACTTTCTAGATAAATAAAGTCAGTATCATTATTTAGGGTATTCTTATTGATACTTATATCAATTTCCTAATTAAAGATAACTTTATTATTCATAATTACCATGTAAAACTCTCAATCCCCTCTTTTAGATCTATAACTGATATATATTTTATAGAAGAATAGGCTTAGTAAAATTCATATTATTCTTTATATGATTATTATAAAATAAATCAAGGAGGAGAATACTACTATTAAAGCTTATTCTGCTGATTATTATAAAGTTAAGAAGTATAGCCTTAATATAGTTATTATATTACTATTTCCTACCTACTTAGCTTCTTTTATTAATACTATTCTTATTTCTCTTACTTATAAAGAGATTTCTATTCTTTCTAAATAGTATTATTCTTTCTTAAATTTCTAAGTTTATATAAATAGTATTCCCCTTCTACTTTTACTCTAATATTAATAAATACCTAAGTTGCTAGTTATTATTCTTAAGTTAAAACTCTCTTTATTTCTAATTTATTATTTATATATCTTCTATATACTTATTATTATTATTATACTTTCCCTACTTGACATAGTAGTTTAACGTCTAGCTAGCTCTTATTATTATAGTAAGAGCAGTAGGTTTAAATCTTACGGCAGGCAACTATAACTAGTTAGTATATACTTTCTAATTATATAAACTAAATATAATAACTACTACTAGCTATTAGCTACTACTATTAGCTATTAGTAGCTAGCGACTATTAATAGTTAGTAATAAGTATTACTAGCTAGCTAGTATTAGTATTATATAACTATAATCTTTTAAAGAAGTAATTATAACGGATAGGTTTATACCTTCCTTATTTATTAGTAATCGTATTAATTAACTATATTTACTACTTGAGGTTTCTTCTGTTTAAATAGTTCCTTAATACTAGTAGTATCTATAGGGTTTATAAAATAAGAGCTAACTACTAGGTATAGCTTCCTTTAAAGGGTCCCGAGAGGTATGTGACTTTAAATAGATTAAAGACCTTTAATATAACTATATTATTATACTTTTTCGAGTTTAAAAAAGCTCTTCTAGCCTTTAGGTATAATATTATCTTTTCTTTCTCATATTACTCTATTTAATATATAATTATTATAATTATAATATTTTAATCCTAGGATTATTACATAGCCTAATTTACAATATATATTAGATTATTATTACTAATCTTAATTAGTTTACATTTTGCCTTATACATATTAAGTATTATAATATCTTTTAATAAGTATAGTAGCTCCTATATAGGCTATATATAATTTATCTATTTAATATAAACTTCTTTCTAATAAATCCTACTACTTAGACAGAAGTAATCTACTATTTTGACAGACTCTCCTTAATAGCACAAAGATAAGCATACTTATAATAATTCTAAACATCTAAACTATTTTCTAATACTCTATCTAATTTATTCTATTATTCTATAACTATATTAATTAACTTATATTATATATTATTTCTATAACTTCCTATTATTTATATAGTCTATCTATTACTTTATAGACTTAAAGTATAACTATTAGTATCATTTAGAAAAGTCATATAGTAATAAGATATATACAACTACTTTTTCTATACAAAACAACGCATTAGCAGATTACCTCTATTATAAAATGCTATAGAAGGCTCAAGATTCTAGTAGATCTTCATAGGGATTTCCTAATAGAAATCATAAGGATTTCTTTAGGACTTCCTATTAGAAATTACTAGGATTTCCCACTAGAAATTACTAGAATTTCCCATAAGATTTCATTAGATTTCCTAGAGAATTCCTAGTAAAGATACTTTAGAAATCCAAGTAGATTCTTTATATAATAGAAGAATTATTAACTTTTATACTATTATGTTATTAATATTCAAATATAATAATTAATAATACAACTTACCTTTTATTATTAGGACTTTAGTTTATTTTATAGATGACTAATTCATATAACTAGAAAATATGAAATTAATAGTAGAATTCTAATATTAGAATATAATTAAGATATCTCTTATTTCTTAGAGAGTTATACTATTAAAATAGTATAAAAGTGAGTAGATAGTAGGTAAAGCTAATATTACAATTATTTAATTAGTATAATCTATATTTCTATTAAATCTATTTCAAATAAATTAAACAATTTCTATATATAATATAGATTTACTTTCTTTCTAAGAATATTTAATATAATATAAAATTAAACTATTAAAATTAATTAAGAAAGCTCTTTAAAGTTATCTTACATTCTTTACTATATATGAATTCTGAAATATATAAGTAAAATAGAAATATAAATTTAAGTTTTAATTTTAATAACTTATTAATAAGAAGTCTAATTATAATAGAATTAAAAGAAGATTAATATTAAGATAACTTCTATTTATAATAAATAATTAATTATAAAATCTCTTAGAAGAATAATTATTTCTATATAATACCTTTTTAAATCTATATTCAAATAGATCTTTACAAAGTTTAAGATAAAGAACTTAAGAAACTAAAACTTCTAAAGAATTGGGAATTTATAAAAACTCCTAATTAGACTTAAAAGGCTTAAGCTAAATTCTTCTAATATAATCTTTATATAATAGAATAACCTTATTACTTATTCTTCTAATTAAACCTACTAAATTTAAATTAATAATCTTAGTAACTTCCCCTTAATTAAAGCTATTTATACCAGGTAGAATTATAATTAGAATATGATATTTAAATTTTATATAACTTATATTAAGATATAAATTTAATATATTTAGATTTATTCTTCCTATATTTTATGAAAATAGAAATATTAAACTATTAATAAAAAGTTACTAAGAAATATTAATAAGTCCTATTTAATATTAAGGATTATATATAGAATCTCTTATATTAATAATACTATTAGTAACTTGTAAACCTATCAATCCCTATCTAAATGTAATTCTAATTATAAGGAAAATAAACATACCTCCTAATCTACTTCTTAATTTACCTTTTAATTTACTTCTTAATCTATTTTATAATCTATTATTAAATCTACTTCTAAACCTAAGTAATTACTAAAGACTATTTGTTATACCTTATTAAATATATAGAATACTATAATTAGAATAAAATAGAAACTTAAATAATAACCTTCTAGAATTACTACTAAAACTCTATTTACTAATTATAATAAAAGAAGAAAGTAATTTAAAAATTAACTTAATAAATATAAATCTTAAGGAATTACTATAGAATTATAAATTTAAATTAGAAGAAATCAGATTCTTCAACCCTCCTAATTAATATAATCTTTCTAGAGAATTCTATATAAAAATATTAAAAAGATTTATATAGATATTAAATAATTCATAAAAATAATAAAACTCCATATAAATAACTCTAATTACTACTACTTAATATTTATTAAAAATATATTTTAATACTTCTATAAAACTACTAATAATTTATATATAATAAATCTTATTAATAAATAATAAGAAGTATTCTAATATTACTAATATAGTCTTAACAACTAGATTACCTTATTGAAATTTAGATTTAAAATTCCTATTTCGATAGTAAAATATAAATTTAAGAAAATCCATTATACTATAAATAATATCTATAATAAACTAGATCTTAAGATATTTACTACTAAAATCACAAATCTTACAAAGTAAATATAATACTATAAATCTGAAATTCTCAAAGTAATTTATAAAAAATTAAACTCTAATCTAATTATAAAAATCTTACGATTTAGACTAATTATCAAAAGAAATAAATAGATTAAATTTATAATAGATTGCTAAAATAGATAAATAAGAAATATAACTTCTAAAAGATAGAAAGACCTAAGAAGAAAACTTATATATAAATAGTATAATAAGTTTTGAAATATTCTAAATTAGATAAATTGTTAAATAAGTTAACTATATAAAATATAATTAGATCCTTTAATATAATTTCTATCTAAATCAAACTAGTTTAATTAATTATAATATATTATTAAGAAACCAACCTATTTTATTAATTAATCTAAAAGAAAACCTTTAATTAATACAGAATTCCTTTCTATTAGAAAAGAATAAAATAAACCTATAAGAAGATATAATTAATCTAAGAAGATAAATTAAGATACTAAATTAAGAAAAGTCATTTATATTTAATATTTCAAGCTAAATCCTATTAATAAAAATAGATTATAAAGTTTTATAAATATTTAAATCTCCAATCTTAATAGTTATATTAACTATAGAATTAAAAAAGATATAAAAGGGAATTCCTAAGAATAATATAATATATATATTACTAATAATAATTATAAAGCCATAAAATCAGAAGATAATACTTTAGGATTAAATTAAATAGAAGATATTAATATTATTTCTAATAAATATATTCTAAGTAATTACTAGGAACTATTAGAATATTAAGATAACTTCTTTATTTGCTTAAGATACCCTATTTATAATAAATTAATAAATAAGAAGTATAAAGAAAGAAAGAAAGCAATATTATTACAATTATTAAAAAAGATCAAGCTTTCTTAAAAAGATAGCTCTTTAGAATCAAAACTCTTTTTAATAGTTATACTATTAACTACTATTAGTTACACTATACCGTAAGGTATATAGTAACCGCATGCGTTACTATATACATAGCAGTATGCCCTCTACGCCCTACTAGTAATAGGTACTAAGTACCTAGTGCTAACTATAGCTATATATATAGTAATTAGTAAGTAATTACTATACTATAGATCTAGAACCTTATATAGCACTATATACTATATAATATAATAATAATAATAATAAATAACTAGAATACTAATTTATACCTATATAGTAAGATTATATATAATATATATTACCTTTTAGATTAATTAATACTAATTAATAATTAACTTATCTATTACTACTATACTATAAATTAATAAAGCTAATTATAATNAAAAACTATACTTAAAGTTTATATAAAGTAAAAAATCATAAGACTAACTACTTAAATACTTTAAATTCTCCTTATTTTAATATTCTAATTAGGATATTCTAAAAAGCATACTAATATTTTAGAAGACTTTTATAAAACTTAAGTTAAAATATTATATTAAAAGCTTAAATTCTAATTAAACTAAAATATACTCCTTATAGTATTTTTAAAGAGTTTTCTAAATTTATATCTTTAATTATTACTTATTAGAATATATTTAGTAAATATAATAAACTTTATTAAGTCTTACTAGACCTTTTAGTATAAGAGATTTATAATATTTCTAGTTTTAACTTCTTGAGATTTATAGAACTTTATAAAACCTATTTCTTACTCTTTTCTTTATAAAGATAAGTAAATCTAATAATCCCCTTATACTATCCTAATTTTAATTATAATATCTAAATTACTAGTTCCTAAAGAAGTACTTATTCTAAATACCCTTTTAATAATTATAATTATACTAAATAGTATCTTTATACTTATAAAGCTCTACTAATATTTAGATCTTATATTTTTTAGATAGATTTAGAATATTAATTATAAGAACTTTATTAATAAGGATACTCTAACTATCTTAATATACTTAATATATTAATTTATACTTTATAACTACTTAAAAATATATAGCTATAAATTCTTCTAGACATTTAAAAATAATTTTAAAAACTAGCTTATTATAATTTAGTAACTTATAAATACTTAAATTACCTACTAAATTTAAAACTACTTTTTCTCCTATAGTATTAAAATTAATATAAATAGTAAAAGGATTTTTATTATTTTATATTAAATTATTAAATAAGATCTATTTAACTTTTAGATATTTAAAGAAATTACTAAGACTAGTAAATACTATACTACTTTTAAAATAAATATTAAGAAGTTTTTTAAATAATTTAAAAACTTTATAGAAGATGATTAAGAAGTTATACTACCTATCTATAAGGCTAAACCTCAAGCTTGAAAAATTAAATCTATTTTAATTCTTTTATAAATAGTAGAAGAAGGATAGTAGTAGTATAGCTAATTAGCTTATATATCCCTAATGCTAGTATTATACTCCTAATTCCCCTTATTAGCCTTACTAGTATGTAACCCCTTTAGTATGGAGCTTCCCTATATATAGGAGGTAAACTGTAAGTATAATAACCTATAGTTCTTAAGATAACTCGAAGTATTTCTAGAGATAACTTATTATTTTAATATGATGCTACTCTAAGTCTTATAACTCTCTATGTAAAGCTAAAAATCTTTAATAATACTGCCTTACTAACTAGAAGCCTCTAATCACCAACTTTTATACTAATATTTAAATAAGAACTAGGAATATTAGGTGTTATTATAGTACTTTTGAAACCTCAAATATTAACTCTACATTCTATTCTTTAGTTAGTATAAAGCTTAAGTAGTAACTAGGTAGTAATAAGAGGTTTATAATCCTATATAGCTACTATAAATTTATCTATAGCTATTTCTACATACTTGAATATATAATAAATACTATAGGATATTTTAGTTATAGTAATTTAGGATACTTCTAGAGATACTTTATTATTTCAATATAATACTACTCTAAGTCTTATAACTCTTTATATAAAATTAAAAAAATTTAATAATACTATTTTATTAATTAGAACTTTCTAATTACTACTTTTTATATTAATATTTAAATAAAGACTAAGGATATTAAGTATTATTATAGTCTTTTTAAAACTATAAATATTAACTCTATATTCTATTTTTTAATTAGTATAAAACTTAAGTAGTAATTAGGTAGTAATAAGAAGTTTATAATCTTATATAGTTACTATAAATTCATCTAAAGCTATCTTTATATATTTAAATATATAGTAAATACTATAGGAATTAGTATAAAACTTAAGTAGTAATTAGGTAGTAATAAGAAGTTTATAATCTTATATAGTTACTATAAATTCATCTAAAGCTATCTTTATATATTTAAATATATAGTAAATACTATAGGATATTCTAGTTATAGTAATTAATAATAATAATCCTTTTCTTATTTAAATAATTAGTAATATATTATTCTAATTAGGGATACTTTATAAAAGTCTTATCTTTTTAAGTTTTATAATACATAAGGGTAGTTTATTTTCTTAAGATTTCAGCTAGGAATCTTATTTTATAGTATATTTAATAATAAAAGAGTAATTAGATATAGTATTAGTACTTGAATTCTATAAAAAGGGTATTATAATAATATTAAGTCTATTATTTAAAGAGTTAATTAAAAAAAGATTAAGAGTATTATTACTAATAGTATTATGAAAATTGTCTAATATAACCATATCTTCTATAAAGATTATAAATACTTTAAGTTTTATATTATTAATAGAGTTAAAAATAAAGATACTAATAAGGTATATAAGAAGTTAAGACTTATTATCTAAAGCTTTAGAGATAATAGTAAGTTTAAAATATTAATATAATTACTAATAATCTAATATAATAACTAATAGTTAATTTTAACTATAGTTTTAACTTTCTTCTAGTAAAGTAGTATAACGATATAGCTTTATAATATTATATAAACTTATACTTAAGCTAAAATAAAACTTATAAGGTATATTATAATTAAACTACTTTTATACCTTAAGGATTAATACTTTTTAGGCTTTATTATAATTATTATCAAACTACTATATAGTTTTACTAAAGCTAGTACTTACTGATAAGTAACCTATTTTAAATATTATAAGGAGTAGTTATAAATAGAGATATTAATATATAATTTATACTTCTTTATCTTATACTTTAAAAATAACATATTTAGTTTTATAAGTATATAAACTAATAATACTTTTAGCTTTTTAGATACTACTTTCTTATATTATAAAGATAAGGAGTTCTAAAAAGCTTTATTTAAAATAAAATTCAAAATAGTCTTCTTAAAAGTAATACTACTAGTATTTAATAGAAGTATCTTATCTTTTAATAGTAATACTTTCTATTTATACTAAAAATACTAGAAATAAAAGCTTATTTTTATTAATATATATATAATACTTAAAATACTTAAAAAAGTATATATTAAATAATATATATATAAAATATATTTTATTTTAATATACTAACCCGAAGTACTATTTAACTTCTCTTACATAATATAAAAATAATACTTTTTAAGTAATAATACTACTATACTTAATAAATACTTTAAGTAGTAAATTAAATA